>JANJXV010000426.1:600000-849400 GCA_024803745.1 Megascapheus bottae
AAGTCATAGAATGGAGGTGTGTGAACTCATAGAATGGAGGTGTGTGACGTCACAAAGGAAGTGTGTGAAGTCATAGAATGGAGGTGTGTGAACTCAGAATGCAGGTGTGTGAAGTCACAGAATGGAGGTGTGTGAAGTCATAGCATGGAGGTATGTGAAATCATAGAATGGAAGTGTGTGAAGTCATAGAATGGAAGTGTGTGAAGTCATAGAATGGAGGTGTGTGAAGTCAGAATGGAGATGTGTGACGTCACAGAATGGAGGTTTGTGAAGTCATAGAATGGAGGTGTGTGAAGCCATAGAATGGATGTTTCTGAAGGAAAAATGAAGGTGTGTGAAGTCAAAGAATGGAGGTGTGTGAAGTCAGAGAATGGAGGTGTGTGAAGTCAGAATGGAGGTGGGTAGTCATAGATTGGAGGTGGGTGACTTCAATGAAAGGAGGTGTGGTAAGTCATAGAATGGAGGAGTGTGAAGTCATAGAGTGCAGGTGAGTGAAGTCACAGATTCGAGGTCTATGAAGTCATAGAATAGAGGTGTGTGATGTCAGAATGGAGGTGTGCGAAGTCATAGAATAGAGGTGTGTGATGTCAGAATGGAGTTGTGTGAATTCATAGATGGAGTTGTGTGAAGTCGTAGTATGGAGATGTGTGAAACCATAGAATGGAGTTTTGTGAATCACAGAATGGAGCTGTGTGAATTCAGAATGGAGGTCTGTGAAGTAATAGAATGGAGGTGTGTGAAGTCAGAATGGAGGTGTGTGAACTCATAGAATGGAGGTATGTGACGTCACAATGGAAGTGTGTGAAGTCATAGAATGGAGGTGTGTGAAGTCACAGAATGGAGGTGTGTGAAGTCATAGAATGGAAGTGTGTGAAGTCATAGAATTGAGGTGTGTGAAGTTATAGAATGGATGTTTGTAAAGTAAGAATGGAGGTGTGTGAAGTCATAGAATGGAGCTGTGTGAAGTCAGAATGGAGGTGTGTGAAGTCACAGAATGGAGGTGTGTGAAGTCACAGAATGGAGGTGTGTGAAGTCACAAAATGGAAGTGTGTGAAGTCATAGAATTGAGGTGTGTGAAGTCAGAATGGAGGTGTGTGAAGACACCGAATGCAGGTGTGTGAAGTCAAAATGGAGGTGTGTGAAGTCAAAGAATGGAGGTGTGTGAACTCATAGAATGGAGGTGTGTGAAGTCATGGAATGGAGGTTTGTAAAGTCAAATATTGGAAGTGTGGGAAGTTACAGAAAGAAGATGTGTGAAGTCATAGAATGGAGGTGTGTGAAGTCATAGAATGGAGGTGTGTGAAGTCATAGAATGGAAGTGTGTGAAGTCATAGATTGGAGGTGTGTGATGTCACAGAATGGAGGTGTGTGAAGTCATAGAATGGAATTGTGTGAAGTCATAGAATGGAGGTGTGTGAAGTCACAGAATGGAGGTGTGTGACATCACAGAATGGAGGAGTGTGAACTCACAATGGAGGTGTGTAAAGTCACAGAACGGAGGTGTGTGAAGTCATAGAATGGAAGTGTGTGAAGTCATAGAATGGAGGTGTGTGGAGTCACAGAATGGAGGGTATGAGGTCATAGAATGGAGGTATGTGAAGTCACAGAATTGAGGTGTTTGAAGTCATATATTGGAAGTGTGTGAAGTCAAAATGGATGTGTAAAGTCATAGAATGGAGTTGTGTGAAATCATAGAATGAGGGTGTGTGAGGTCATAGAATGGAGGTGTGTGAAGTCACAGAATGGAGGTGTGTGAAGTCATAAAATGGAGGTGGGTGAAGTCATAGAAAGGAGGTGTGTGAAGTCATAGAATGGAGGAGTGTGAAGTCATAGACTGGAGGTGAGGAAGTCATATATTCGAGGTCTGTGAAGTCATAGAATGGAGGTTTGTGAAGTCAGAATGGAGGTGTGTGAAGTCATAGAATGGAGGTTTGTGAACTCATAGAATGGAGGTGTGTGATGTCACAATGGAAGTGTGTGAAGTCATAGAACGGAGGTGTGTGAAATCACAGAATTGAGGTGTTTGAAGTCATATATTAGAGGTGTGTGCAGTCAAAATGGATGTTTGAAGTCATAGAATGGAGGTCTGTGAAATCATATAATGATGGTGTGTGAGGTCATAGAATGGAGGTGTGTGAAGTCACAGAATGGAGGTGTGTGAAGTTATAAAATGGAGGTGTGTGAAGTTATAAAATGGAAGTGTGTGAAGTCACACAATGGACGTGTGTGAAGTCACAGAATGTAGGTGTGTGAAGTCACAGTATGGAGGTGTGTGAACTCAGAATGGAGGTTTGTGAAGTCACAGAATGGAGGTGTGTGAAGTCATAGAATGGAAGTGTGTGAAGTCATAGAATGGAGGTGTGTGAAGTCAGAATGGATATGTGTGACGTCACCGAATGGAGTTGTGTCAACTCAGAATGGAGGTGTGTGAAGTCATAGAATGGAGGTTTGTGAAGTCATAGAATGGAGGTGTGTGAAGTCATAGAATGGATGTTTCTGAAGGAAAAATGAAGGTGTGTGAATTCAAAGAATGGAGCTGTGTGAAGTCAGAATTGAGGTGTGTGAAGTCACAGAATGGAGGTGTGTGAAGTCATAGAATGGAGGTGTGTGAAGTCATAGAATGTATGTTTGTGAAGTAAGAAGAAGGTGTGTGAAGTCATAGAACGGAGGTGTGTGAAGTCACAGAATGGAGGTGTGTGAAGTCAGAATGGAGGTCTGTGAAGTAATAGAATGGAGGTGTGTGAAGTCAGAATGGAGGTGTGTGAACTCATAGAATGGAGGTATGTGACGTCACAATGGAAGTGTGTGAAGTCATAGAATGGAGGTGTGTGAAGTCACAGAATGGAGGTGTGTGAAGTCATAGAATGGAAGTGTGTGAAGTCATAGAATTGAGGTGTGTGAAGTTATAGAATGGATGTTTGTAAAGTAAGAATGGAGGTGTGTGAAGTCATAGAATGGAGCTGTGTGAAGTCAGAATGGAGGTGTGTGAAGTCACAGAATGGAGGTGTGTGAAGTCACAGAATGGAGGTGTGTGAAGTCACAAAATGGAAGTGTGTGAAGTCATAGAATTGAGGTGTGTGAAGTCAGAATGGAGGTGTGTGAAGACACCGAATGCAGGTGTGTGAAGTCAAAATGGAGGTGTGTGAAGTCAAAGAATGGAGGTGTGTGAACTCATAGAATGGAGGTGTGTGAAGTCATGGAATGGAGGTTTGTAAAGTCAAATATTGGAAGTGTGGGAAGTTACAGAAAGAAGATGTGTGAAGTCATAGAATGGAGGTGTGTGAAGTCAGAATGCAGGTGTGGGAAGTCATAGAATGGAGGTGTGTGAAGTCATAGAATGGAGGTGTGTGAAGTCATAGAATGGAAGTGTGTGAAGTCATAGATTGGAGGTGTGTGATGTCACAGAATGGAGGTGTGTGAAGTCATAGAATGGAATTGTGTGAAGTCATAGAATGGAGGTGTGTGAAGTCACAGAATGGAGATGTGTGACATCACAGAATGGAGGAGTGTGAACTCACAATGGAGGTGTGTAAAGTCACAGAACGGAGGTGTGTGAAGTCATAGAATGGAAGTGTGTGAAGTCATAGAATGGAGGTGTGTGGAGTCACAGAATGGAGGGTATGAGGTCATAGAATGGAGGTATGTGAAGTCACAGAATTGAGGTGTTTGAAGTCATATATTGGAAGTGTGTGAAGTCAAAATGGATGTGTAAAGTCATAGAATGGAGTTGTGTGAAATCATAGAATGAGGGTGTGTGAGGTCATAGAATGGAGGTGTGTGAAGTCACAGAATGGAGGTGTGTGAAGTCATAAAATGGAGGTGGGTGAAGTCATAGAAAGGAGGTGTGTGAAGTCATAGAATGGAGGAGTGTGAAGTCATAGAGTGGAGGTGAGGAAGTCATATATTCGAGGTCTGTGAAGTCATAGAATGGAGGTTTGTGAAGTCAGAATGGAGGTGTGTGAAGTCATAGAATGGAGGTTTGTGAACTCATAGAATGGAGGTGTGTGATGTCACAATGGAAGTGTGTGAAGTCATAGAACGGAGGTGTGTGAAATCACAGAATTGAGGTGTTTGAAGTCATATATTAGAGGTGTGTGCAGTCAAAATGGATGTTTGAAGTCATAGAATGGAGGTCTGTGAAATCATATAATGATGGTGTGTGAGGTCATAGAATGGAGGTGTGTGAAGTCACAGAATGGAGGTGTGTGAAGTTATAAAATGGAGGTGTGTGAAGTTATAAAATGGAAGTGTGTGAAGTCACACAATGGACGTGTGTGAAGTCACAGAATGTAGGTGTGTGAAGTCACAGTATGGAGGTGTGTGAACTCAGAATGGAGGTTTGTGAAGTCACAGAATGGAGGTGTGTGAAGTCATAGAATGGAAGTGTGTGAAGTCATAGAATGGAGGTGTGTGAAGTCAGAATGGATATGTGTGACGTCACCGAATGGAGTTGTGTCAACTCAGAATGGAGGTGTGTGAAGTCATAGAATGGAGGTTTGTGAAGTCATAGAATGGAGGTGTGTGAAGTCATAGAATGGATGTTTCTGAAGGAAAAATGAAGGTGTGTGAATTCAAAGAATGGAGCTGTGTGAAGTCAGAATTGAGATGTGTGAAGTCACAGAATGGAGGTGTGTGAAGTCATAGAATGGAGGTGTGTGAAGTCATAGAATGTATGTTTGTGAAGTAAGAAGAAGGTGTGTGAAGTCATAGAACGGAGGTGTGTGAAGTCACAGAATGGAGGTGTGTGAAGTCAGAATGGAGGTCTGTGAAGTAATAGAATGGAGGTGTGTGAAGTCAGAATGGAGGTGTGTGAACTCATAGAATGGAGGTATGTGACGTCACAATGGAAGTGTGTGAAGTCATAGAATGGAGGTGTGTGAAGTCACAGAATGGAGGTGTGTGAAGTCATAGAATGGAAGTGTGTGAAGTCATAGAATTGAGGTGTGTGAAGTTATAGAATGGATGTTTGTAAAGTAAGAATGGAGGTGTGTGAAGTCATAGAATGGAGCTGTGTGAAGTCAGAATGGAGGTGTGTGAAGTCACAGAATGGAGGTGTGTGAAGTCACAGAATGGAGGTGTGTGAAGTCACAAAATGGAAGTGTGTGAAGTCATAGAATTGAGGTGTGTGAAGTCAGAATGGAGGTGTGTGAAGACACCGAATGCAGGTGTGTGAAGTCAAAATGGAGGTGTGTGAAGTCAAAGAATGGAGGTGTGTGAACTCATAGAATGGAGGTGTGTGAAGTCATGGAATGGAGGTTTGTAAAGTCAAATATTGGAAGTGTGGGAAGTTACAGAAAGAAGATGTGTGAAGTCATAGAATGGAGGTGTGTGAAGTCAGAATGCAGGTGTGGGAAGTCATAGAATGGAGGTGTGTGAAGTCATAGAATGGAGGTGTGTGAAGTCATAGAATGGAAGTGTGTGAAGTCATAGATTGGAGGTGTGTGATGTCACAGAATGGAGGTGTGTGAAGTCATAGAATGGAATTGTGTGAAGTCATAGAATGGAGGTGTGTGAAGTCACAGAATGGAGATGTGTGACATCACAGAATGGAGGAGTGTGAACTCACAATGGAGGTGTGTAAAGTCACAGAACGGAGGTGTGTGAAGTCATAGAATGGAAGTGTGTGAAGTCATAGAATGGAGGTGTGTGGAGTCACAGAATGGAGGGTATGAGGTCATAGAATGGAGGTATGTGAAGTCACAGAATTGAGGTGTTTGAAGTCATATATTGGAAGTGTGTGAAGTCAAAATGGATGTGTAAAGTCATAGAATGGAGTTGTGTGAAATCATAGAATGAGGGTGTGTGAGGTCATAGAATGGAGGTGTGTGAAGTCACAGAATGGAGGTGTGTGAAGTCATAAAATGGAGGTGGGTGAAGTCATAGAAAGGAGGTGTGTGAAGTCATAGAATGGAGGAGTGTGAAGTCATAGAGTGGAGGTGAGGAAGTCATATATTCGAGGTCTGTGAAGTCATAGAATGGAGGTTTGTGAAGTCAGAATGGAGGTGTGTGAAGTCATAGAATGGAGGTTTGTGAACTCATAGAATGGAGGTGTGTGATGTCACAATGGAAGTGTGTGAAGTCATAGAACGGAGGTGTGTGAAATCACAGAATTGAGGTGTTTGAAGTCATATATTAGAGGTGTGTGCAGTCAAAATGGATGTTTGAAGTCATAGAATGGAGGTCTGTGAAATCATATAATGATGGTGTGTGAGGTCATAGAATGGAGGTGTGTGAAGTCACAGAATGGAGGCGTGTGAAGTTATAAAATGGAGGTGTGTGAAGTTATAAAATGGAAGTGTGTGAAGTCACACAATGGACGTGTGTGAAGTCACAGAATGTAGGTGTGTGAAGTCACAGTATGGAGGTGTGTGAACTCAGAATGGAGGTTTGTGAAGTCACAGAATGGAGGTGTGTGAAGTCATAGAATGGAAGTGTGAGAAGTCATAGAATGGAGGTGTGTGAAGTCAGAATGGATATGTGTGACGTCACCGAATGGAGTTGTGTCAACTCAGAATGGAGGTGTGTGAAGTCATAGAATGGAGGTTTGTGAAGTCATAGAATGGAGGTGTGTGAAGTCATAGAATGGATGTTTCTGAAGGAAAAATGAAGGTGTGTGAATTCAAAGAATGGAGCTGTGTGAAGTCAGAATTGAGGTGTGTGAAGTCACAGAATGGAGGTGTGTGAAGTCATAGAATGGAGGTGTGTGAAGTCATAGAATGTATGTTTGTGAAGTAAGAAGAAGGTGTGTGAAGTCATAGAACGGAGGTGTGTGAAGTCACAGAATGGAGGTGTGTGAAGTCATAGAATGGAGGTGTGTGAAGTCATAGAATGGAGGTGTGTGAAGTCATATAATGGAGGTGTGTGAAGTGACAGAATGGAGGTTTGTGAAGTCAGAATGGAGGTGTTAAGTCACAGAATGGAGGTGGGTGAAGTCATAGAATGGAGGTGTGTGAAATCATAGAATGGAGGTGTGTGAAATCACATAATGGAGGTGTGGGAAGTCACAGAATGGAGGTGTGTGACGTCACAGAATGGAGATGTGTGAAGTCAGAATGGAGGTGTGTAAAGTCAGAGAATGGAGGTGTGTGAAGTCATAGAATGGAAGTGTGTGAAGTCATAGAATGGAGGTCTGTGAAGTCACAGAATGGAAGGTATGAACTCATATAATGGAGGTGTGTGAAGTCACAGAATTGAGGTGTTTGAAGTCATATATTGGAGGTGTGTGAAGTCAAAATGGATGTGTGAAGTCATAGAATGGAGGTGTGTGAAATTATAGAATGAGGGTGTGTGAGGTCATAGAATGGAGGTGTGTGAAGTCACAGAATGGAGGTGTGTGAAGTCATAAAATGGAGGTGGGTGAAGTCATAGAGTGGAGGTGTGGGAAGTCATAGATTGGAGGAGTGTGAAGTATTAGAGTGGAGGTGAGTGAAGTCACATATTTGAGGTCTGTGAAGTCATAGAATGGAGGTGTGTGAAGTCAGAATGGAGGTGTGTGAAGTCATAGAATGGAGGTGTGTGAACTCATAGAATGGAGGTGTGTGACGTCACAAAGGAAGTGTGTGAAGTCATAGAATGGAGGTGTGTGAAGTCACAGAATGGAGGTGTGAGAAGACAAAATGGAGGTGTGTGACGTCATAAAATGGAGGTGTGTGAAGTCATAGAATGGAGGTGTGTGAAATCATAGAATGGAGGTTTGTGAAGTCACAGAGTGTAGGTGTGTGAACTCAGAATGGAGGTGTGTGAAGTCACAGAATGGAGGTGTGTGAAGTCATAGCACGGAGGTATGTGAAATCATAGAATGGAAGTGTGTGAAGTCATAGAATGGAGGTGCGTGGGAAGGGGATTGAAGTCATAGAATGGAGGTGTGTGAATTCACAGAAGGGATGTGTGTGAAGTCACATAATGGAGGTGTGTGAAGTCAAAATAGAGGTGTGTGACGTCATAAACTTGAGGTGTGTGAAGTCATAGAATGGAGGTGTGAGAAATCATAGAATGAAGGTTTGTGAAGTCACAGAATGGAGGTGTGTGAAGTCACAGAATGAAGGTTTGTGAAGTGATAG
Source organism: Megascapheus bottae (assembly GCA_024803745.1). Lineage (NCBI taxonomy): Eukaryota > Metazoa > Chordata > Mammalia > Rodentia > Geomyidae > Megascapheus > Megascapheus bottae. The sequence continues at coordinate 608,061 of JANJXV010000426.1, forward strand.
AATGGAGGTATATGAAGTCAAATTGGAGGGGTGTGAGGTCGGATAATGGAGGTGTGTGAAGTCAAAGAATGGAGGTGGGTGAAGTCACAGAATGGACGGGTATGAAGTCATATATTTTAGGTGTGTGAAGTCAAAATGGATTTGTAAAATCATAGAATGGAGGTGTGTTAAGTCATAGAATGTTGGTGTGTGAAGTCATAGAATGGAGGTGTGTGAAGTCACAGAATGGAGGTGTGTGAAGTCACGGAATGGAGGTGTGTGAAGTCACAGAATGGAAGTGTGTGAAGTCATAGATTGGAGGTGTGTGAAGTCAGAATGGAGGTGTGTGAAGTCACCGAATGGAGGTGTGTGAACTCCGAATGGAGGTGTGTGAAGTCACAGAATGGAGGTTTGCGAAGTCATAGAAGGGAGGTGTGTGAAGTCATAGAATGGATGTTTCTGAATTAAGAATGAAGGTGTGTGAAGTCATAGAATGGAGGTGTGTGAAGACAAAATTTTGGTGTTGAACTCATAGAATGGATGTTTGTGAACTAATAGAATGGAGGTGTTTGAAGTCGTGGAATGGAGGTGTGTGAAGTCAAAGAATGGAGGTGTGTGAAGTCAAACAATGGTGGTTTCTGAAGTCACAGAATGGAGGTGTGTGAAGTCACAGAATGGAAGTGTGTGAAGTCAAAACGGAGGTGTGTGATGTCAAAGAATGGAGGTGTGTGAAGTCACAGAATGGTGGTGTGTGAAATCAAAATGGTGGTGTGTGAAGTCACAAATGGAGGTGTGTGAAGTCACAGAATGTAGGTGTGTGAAGTCAAAATGGAGTTGTGTGAAGTCAAAGAATGGAGGTGAGTGAACTCATAGAATGGAGGTGTGTAAAGTCATGGAATGGTGGTTTATGAAGTCAAACATTGGAATTGTGGTAAGTTACAGAAAGAAGATGTGTGAAGTCATACAATGGAGGTGTGTGAGTCAGAATGCATGTGTAGGAAGTCATAGAATGGAGGTGTGTGAAGTCATAGAATGGTGGTGTGTGAAGTCATAGAATGGAAGTGTGTGAAGTCATAGAATGGAGGTGTGTAATGTCATAGGATGGAGGTGTGTGAAGTCATAGAATGGAGGTGGGTGAAGTCACGGAAGGGAGGTGTGTGAAATCACAGAATGGAGGTGTGTGAAGTCACAGAATGGAGGTGTGTGAAGTCACAGAATGGAGGTGTGTGAAGTCACAGAATGGAGATGTGTGAAGTCAAAAAGGTGGTGTGAGAAGTCACAAATGTAAGTGTGTGAAGTCACAGAATGGAGGTGTGAAGTCAAAATGGTTGTGTGTGAAGTCAAAGAGTGTAGGTGTGTGAAGTCATCGAATGGAGGTGTATGAAGTCACAGAATGGAGGTGTGTGAAGTCACAGAATGGAAGTGTGTGAAGTCAAAACGGAGGTGTGTGATGTCAAAGAATGGAGGTGTGTGAAGTCACAGAATGGTGGTGTGTGAAATCAAAATGGTGGTGTGTGAAGTCACAAATGGAGGTGTGTGAAGTCACAGAATGTAGGTGTGTGAAGTCAAAATGGAGGTGTGTGAAGGGAAAGAATGGAGGTGTGTGAACTCATAGAATGGAGGTGTGTGAAGTCATGGAATGGAGGTTTGTGAAGTCAAATATTGGAAGTGTGGGAAGTTACAGAAAGAAGATGTGTGAAGTCATAGAATGGAGGTGTGTGAAGTCAGAATGCAGGTGTGGGAAGTCATAGAATGGAGGTGTGTGATGTCATAGAATGGAGGGGTGTGAAGTCATAGAATGGAAGTGTGTGAAGTCATAGAATGGAGGTGTGTGATGTCACAGAATGGAGGTGTGTGAACTCATAGAATGGAAGTGTGTGAAGTCATAGAATGGAGGTGTGTGGAGTCACAGAATGGAGGGTATGAGGTCATAGAATGGAGGTATGTGAAGTCACAAAACTGAGGTGTTTGAAGTCATATCTTGGAGGTGTGTGAAGTCAAAATGGATGTGTAAAGTCATAGAATGGAGTTGTGTGAAATCATAGAATGAGGGTGTGTGAGGTCATAGAATGGAGGTGTGTGGAGTCACAGAATGGAGGGTATGAGGTCATAGCATGGAGGTGTGTGAAATCACAGAATTGAGGTGTTTGAAGTCATATATTAGAGGTGTGTGAAGTCAAAATGGATGTTTGAAGTCATAGAATGGAGGTCTGTGAATTCATAGAATGAGGGTGTGTGAGGTCATAGAATGGAGGTGTGTGAAGTCACAGAATGGAGGTGTGTGGAGTTATAAAATGGAGGTGTGTGAAGTAATAAAATGGAAGTGTATGAAGTCACACAATGGAGGTGTGTGAAGTCACAGAATGGAGGTGTGTGAAGTCACAGAATGAAGGTGTGTGAACTCAGAATGGAGGTTTGTGAAGTCATAGAATGGAGGTGTGTGAAGTCATAGAATTGAAGTGTGTGAAGTCATACAATGGGGGTGTGTAATATCAGAATGGAGATGTGTCACGTCACCGAATGGAGTTGTGTCAACTCAGAATGGAGGTGTGTGAAGTCACAGAATGGAGGTTTGTTAAGTCATAGAATGGAGGTGTGTGAAGTCATAGAATGGATGTTTCTGAAGGAAAAATGAAGGTGTGTGAAGTCAAAGAATGGAGGTGTGTGAAGTCACAGAATGGAGGTGTGTGAAGTCAGAATGGAGGTGGGTAGTCATAGATTGGAGGTGGGTGACGTCAAAGAAAGGAGGTGTGGTAAGTCATAGAATGGAGGAGTGTGAAGTCATAGAGTGCAGGTGAGTGAAGTCACAGATTCGAGGTCTGTGAAGTCATAGAATAGAGGTGTGTGATGTCAGAATGGAGATGTGCGAAGTCATAGAATAGAGGTGTGCGATGTCATAATGGAGGTGTGTGAAGTCATAGATGGAGTTGTGTGAAGTCGTAGTATGGAGGTGTGTGAAACCATAGAATGGAGTTTTGTGAAGTCACAGAATGGAGCTGTGTGAATTCAGAATGGAGGTGTGTGAAGTAATAGAATGGAGGTGTGTGAAGTCAGAATGGAGGTGTGTGAACTCATAGAATGGAGGTGTGTGACGTCACAATGGAAGTGTGTGAAGTCATAGAATGGAGGTGTGTGAAGTCACAGAATGGAGGTGTGTGAAGTCAGAGAATGGAAGTGTGTGAAGTCATAGAATTGAGGTGTGTGAAGTTATAGAATGGATGTTTGTAAAGTAAGAATGGAGGTGTGTGAAGTCATAGAATGGAGCTGTGTGAAGTCAGAATGGAGGTGTGTGAAGTCACAGAATGAAGGTGTGTGAAGTCATAGAATGGAGGTGTGTGAAGTCATAGAATGTATGTTTGTGAAGTAAGAAGAAGGTGTGTGAAGTCACAGAATGGAGGTGTGTGAAGTAATAGAATGGAGGTGTGTGAAGTCATAGAATGGAGGTGTGTGAAGTCATATAATGGAGGTGTGTAGTGACAGAATGGAGGTGTGTGAAGTCAGAATGGAGGTGTGAAGTCATAGAGTGGAGGTGGGTGAAGTCATAGAATGGAGGTGTGTGAAATCATAGAATGGAGGTGTGTGAAATCACATAATGGAGATGTGGGAAGTCACAGAATGGAGGTGTGTTACGTCACAGTATGGAGATGTGTGAAGTCAGAATGGAGGTGTGTAAAGTCACAGAATGGAGGTGTGTGAAGTCATAGAACGGAAGTGTGTGAAGTCATAGAATGGAGGTCTCTGAAGTCACAGAATGGAAGGTATGAACTCATATAATGGAGGTGTGTAAAGTCACAGAATTGAGGTGTTTGAAGTCATATATTGGAGGTGTGTGAAGTCAAAATGGATGTGTGAAGTCATAGAATGGAGGTGTGTGAAATCATAGAATGAGGGTGTGTGAGGTCATAGAATGGAGGTGTGTGAAGTCACGGAATGGAGGTGTGTGAAGTCATAAAATGGAGGTGGGTGAAGTCATAGAAAGGAGGTGTGGGAAGTCATAGATTGGAGGAGTGTGAAGTATTAGAGTGGAGGTGAGTGAAGTCACATATTCGAGGTCTGTGAAGTCATAGAATGGAGGTGTGTGAAGTCAGGATGGAGGTGTGTGAAGTCATAGAATGGAGGTGTGTGAACTCATAGAATGGAGGTGTGTGACGTCACAAAGGAAGTGTGTGAAGTCATAGAATGGAGGTGTGTGAAGTCACAGAATGGAGGTGTGAGAAGACAAAATGGAGGTGTGTGACGTCATAAAATGGAGGTGTGTGAAGTCATAGAATGGAGGTGTGTGAAATCATAGAATGGAGGTTTGTGAAGTCACAGAATGTAGGTGTGTGAACTCAGAATGGAGGTGTGTGAAGTCACAGAATGGAGGTGTGTGAAGTCATAGCATGGAGGTATGTGAAATCATAGGATGGAGGTGTGTGAAGTCACAGAATGAAGGTGTTTGAAGTCATAGAATGGAGGTGTGTGAAGTCACAGAAGGGATGTGTGTGAAGTCACATAATGGAGGTGTGTGAAGTCAAAATAGTGGTGTGTGACGTCATATACTTGAGGTGTGTGAAGTCATAGAATGGAGGTGTGATAAATCATAGAATGGAGGTTTGTGAAGTCACAGAATGGAGGTGTGTGAAGTCACAGAATGGAGGTTTGTGAAGTCATAGAATGGAGGTATATGAAGTCAAATTGGAGGGGTGTGAAGGCGGATAATGGAGGTGTGTGAAGTCAAAGAATGGAGGTGGGTGAAGTCACAGAAAGGAGGTGTGTGAAGGCATAGAATGGAGGTGTGTGAAGTCACAGAATGGACGGGTATGAAGTCATATATTTTAGGTGTGTGAAGTCAAAATGGATGTGTGAAATCATAGAATGGAGGTGTGTTAAGTCATAGAATGTTGGTGTGTGAAGTCATAGAATGGAGGTGTGTGAAGTCACAGAATGGAGGTGTGTGAAGTCACGGAATGGAGGTGTGTGAAGTCACGGAATGGAGGTGTGTGAACTCATAGAATGGAAGTGTGTGAAGACATAGAATGGAGGTGTGTGAAGTCAGAATGGAGGTGTGTGAAGTCACCGAATGGAGGTGTGTGAACTCCGAATGGAGGTGTGTGAAGTCACAGAATGGAGGTTTGCGAAGTCATAGAATGGAGGTGTGTGAAGTCATACAATGGATGTTTCTGAATTAAAATGAAGGTGTGTGAAGTCATAGAATGGAGGTGTGTGAAGACAAAATTTTGGTGTTGAACTCATAGAATGGATGTTTGTGAACTAATAGAATGGAGGTGTTTGAAGTCGTGGAATGGAGGTGTGTGAAGTCAAAGAATGGAGGTGTGTGAAGTCAAACAATGGTGGTTTCTAAAGTCACAGAATGGAGGTGTGTGAAGTCACAGAATGGAAGTGTGTGAAGTCAAAACGGAGGTGTGTGATGTCAAAGAATGGAGGTGTGTGAAGTCACAGAATGGTGGTGTGTGAAATCAAAATGGTGGTGTGTGAAGTCACAAATGGAGGTGTGTGAAGTCACAGAATGTAGGTGTGTGAAGTCAAAATGGAGTTGTGTGAAGTCAAAGAATGGAGGTGAGTGAACTCATAGAATGGAGGTGTGTGAAGTCATGGAATGGTGGTTTGTGAAGTCAAACATTGGAAGTGTGGGAAGTTACAGAGAGAAGATGTGTGAAGTCATACAATGGAGGTGTGTGAGTCAGAATGCATATGTAGGAAGTCATAGAATGGAGGTGTGTGAAGTCATAGAATGGTGGTGTGTGAAGTCATAGAATGGAAGTGTGTGAAGTCATAGAATGGAGGTGTGTGATGTCATAGAATGGAGGTGTGTGAAGTCATAGAATGGAGGTGGGTGAAGTCACGGAAGGGAGGTGTGTGAACTCACAGAATGGAGGTGTGTGAAGTCACAGAATTGAGGTGTGTGAAGTCACAGAATGGAGGTGTGTGAAGTCACAGAATGGAGATGTGTGAAGTCAAAATGGTTGTGTGTGAAGTCAAAGAATGTAGGTGTGTGAAGTCATCGAATGGAGGTGTCTGAAGTCACAGAATGGAGGTGTGTGAAGTCACAGAATGGAAGTGTGTGAAGTCAAAACGGAGGTGTGTGATGTCAAAGAATGGAGGTGTGTGAAGTCACAGAATGGTGGTGTGTGAAGTCACAGAATGTAGGTGTGTGAAGTCGAAATGGAGGTGTGTGAAGGCAAAGAATGGAGGTGTGTGAACTCATAGAATGGAGGTGTGTGAAGTCATGGAATGGAGGTTTGTGAAGTCAAATATTGGAAGTGTGGGAAGTTACAGAAAGAACATGTGTGAAGTCATAGAATGGAGGTGTGTGATGTCAGAATGCAGGTGTGGGAAGTCATAGAATGGAGGTGTGTGAAGTCGTAGAATGGAGGTGTGTGAAGTCATAGAATGGAAGTGTGAAGTCATAGAATGGAGGTGTGTGATGTCACAGAATGGAGGTGTGTGAAGTCATAGAATGGAATTGTGTGAAGTCATAGAATGGAGGTGTGTGAAGTCACAGAATGGTGGTGTGTGAAATCAAAATGGTGGTGTGTGAAGTCACAAATGGAGGTGTGTGAAGTCACAGAATGTAGGTGTGTGAAGTCAAAATGGAGTTGTGTGAAGTCAAAGAATGGAGGTGAGTGAACTCATAGAATGGAGGTGTGTAAAGTCATGGAATGGTGGTTTATGAAGTCAAACATTGGAATTGTGGTAAGTTACAGAAAGAAGATGTGTGAAGTCATACAATGGAGGTGTGTGAGTCAGAATGCATGTGTAGGAAGTCATAGAATGGAGGTGTGTGAAGTCATAGAATGGTGGTGTGTGAAGTCATAGAATGGAAGTGTGTGAAGTCATAGAATGGAGGTGTGTAATGTCATAGGATGGAGGTGTGTGAAGTCATAGAATGGAGGTGGGTGAAGTCACGGAAGGGAGGTGTGTGAAATCACAGAATGGAGGTGTGTGAAGTCACAGAATGGAGGTGTGTGAAGTCACAGAATGGAGGTGTGTGAAGTCACAGAATGGAGATGTGTGAAGTCAAAAAGGTGGTGTGAGAAGTCACAAATGTAAGTGTGTGAAGTCACAGAATGGAGGTGTGAAGTCAAAATGGTTGTGTGTGAAGTCAAAGAGTGTAGGTGTGTGAAGTCATCGAATGGAGGTGTATGAAGTCACAGAATGGAGGTGTGTGAAGTCACAGAATGGAAGTGTGTGAAGTCAAAACGGAGGTGTGTGATGTCAAAGAATGGAGGTGTGTGAAGTCACAGAATGGTGGTGTGTGAAATCAAAATGGTGGTGTGTGAAGTCACAAATGGAGGTGTGTGAAGTCACAGAATGTAGGTGTGTGAAGTCAAAATGGAGTTGTGTGAAGTCAAAGAATGGAGGTGAGTGAACTCATAGAATGGAGGTGTGTAAAGTCATGGAATGGTGGTTTATGAAGTCAAACATTGGAATTGTGGTAAGTTACAGAAAGAAGATGTGTGAAGTCATACAATGGAGGTGTGTGAGTCAGAATGCATGTGTAGGAAGTCATAGAATGGAGGTGTGTGAAGTCATAGAATGGTGGTGTGTGAAGTCATAGAATGGAAGTGTGTGAAGTCATAGAATGGAGGTGTGTAATGTCATAGGATGGAGGTGTGTGAAGTCATAGAATGGAGGTGGGTGAAGTCACGGAAGGGAGGTGTGTGAAATCACAGAATGGAGGTGTGTGAAGTCACAGAATGGAGGTGTGAGAAGTCACAAATGTAAGTGTGTGAAGTCACAGAATGGAGGTGTGAAGTCAAAATGGTTGTGTGTGAAGTCAAAGAGTGTAGGTGTGTGAAGTCATCGAATGGAGGTGTATGAAGTCACAGAATGGAGGTGTGTGAAGTCACAGAATGGAAGTGTGTGAAGTCAAAACGGAGGTGTGTGATGTCAAAGAATGGAGGTGTGTGAAGTCACAGAATGGTGGTGTGTGAAATCAAAATGGTGGTGTGTGAAGTCACAAATGGAGGTGTGTGAAGTCACAGAATGTAGGTGTGTGAAGTCAAAATGGAGGTGTGTGAAGGGAAAGAATGGAGGTGTGTGAACTCATAGAATGGAGGTGTGTGAAGTCATGGAATGGAGGTTTTTGAAGTCAAATATTGGAAGTGTGGGAAGTTACAGAAAGAAGATGTGTGAAGTCATAGAATGGAGGTGTGTGAAGTCAGAATGCAGGTGTGGGAAGTCATAGAATGGAGGTGTGTGATGTCATAGAATGGAGGGGTGTGAAGTCATAGAATGGAAGTGTGTGAAGTCATAGAATGGAGGTGTGTGATGTCACAGAATGGAGGTGTGTGAACTCATAGAATGGAAGTGTGTGAAGTCATAGAATGGAGGTGTGTGGAGTCACAGAATGGAGGGTATGAGGTCATAGAATGGAGGTATGTGAAGTCACAAAACTGAGGTGTTTGAAGTCATATCTTGGAGGTGTGTGAAGTCAAAATGGATGTGTAAAGTCATAGAATGGAGTTGTGTGAAATCATAGAATGAGGGTGTGTGAGGTCATAGAATGGAGGTGTGTGGAGTCACAGAATGGAGGGTATGAGGTCATAGCATGGAGGTGTGTGAAATCACAGAATTGAGGTGTTTGAATTCATATATTAGAGGTGTGTGAAGTCAAAATGGATGTTTGAAGTCATAGAATGGAGGTCTGTGAATTCATAGAATGAGGGTGTGTGAGGTCATAGAATGGAGGTGTGTGAAGTCACAGAATGGAGGTGTGTGGAGTTATAAAATGGAGGTGTGTGAAGTAATAAAATGGAAGTGTATGAAGTCACACAATGGAGGTGTGTGAAGTCACAGAATGGAGGTGTGTGAAGTCACAGAATGAAGGTGTGTGAACTCAGAATGGAGGTTTGTGAAGTCATAGAATGGAGGTGTGTGAAGTCATAGAATTGAAGTGTGTGAAGTCATACAATGGGGGTGTGTAATATCAGAATGGAGATGTGTCACGTCACCGAATGGAGTTGTGTCAACTCAGAATGGAGGTGTGTGAAGTCACAGAATGGAGGTTTGTTAAGTCATAGAATGGAGGTGTGTGAAGTCATAGAATGGATGTTTCTGAAGGAAAAATGAAGGTGTGTGAAGTCAAAGAATGGAGGTGTGTGAAGTCACAGAATGGAGGTGTGTGAAGTCAGAATGGAGGTGGGTAGTCATAGATTGGAGGTGGGTGACGTCAAAGAAAGGAGGTGTGGTAAGTCATAGAATGGAGGAGTGTGAAGTCATAGAGTGCAGGTGAGTGAAGTCACAGATTCGAGGTCTGTGAAGTCATAGAATAGAGGTGTGTGATGTCAGAATGGAGATGTGCGAAGTCATAGAATAGAGGTGTGCGATGTCATAATGGAGGTGTGTGAAGTCATAGATGGAGTTGTGTGAAGTCGTAGTATGGAGGTGTGTGAAACCATAGAATGGAGTTTTGTGAAGTCACAGAATGGAGCTGTGTGAATTCAGAATGGAGGTGTGTGAAGTAATAGAATGGAGGTGTGTGAAGTCAGAATGGAGGTGTGTGAACTCATAGAATGGAGGTGTGTGACGTCACAATGGAAGTGTGTGAAGTCATAGAATGGAGGTGTGTGAAGTCACAGAATGGAGGTGTGTGAAGTCAGAGAATGGAAGTGTGTGAAGTCATAGAATTGAGGTGTGTGAAGTTATAGAATGGATGTTTGTAAAGTAAGAATGGAGGTGTGTGAAGTCATAGAATGGAGCTGTGTGAAGTCAGAATGGAGGTGTGTGAAGTCACAGAATGAAGGTGTGTGAAGTCATAGAATGGAGGTGTGTGAAGTCATAGAATGTATGTTTGTGAAGTAAGAAGAAGGTGTGTGAAGTCACAGAATGGAGGTGTGTGAAGTAATAGAATGGAGGTGTGTGAAGTCATAGAATGGAGGTGTGTGAAGTCATATAATGGAGGTGTGTAGTGACAGAATGGAGGTGTGTGAAGTCAGAATGGAGGTGTGAAGTCATAGAGTGGAGGTGGGTGAAGTCATAGAATGGAGGTGTGTGAAATCATAGAATGGAGGTGTGTGAAATCACATAATGGAGATGTGGGAAGTCACAGAATGGAGGTGTGTTACGTCACAGTATGGAGATGTGTGAAGTCAGAATGGAGGTGTGTAAAGTCACAGAATGGAGATGTGTGAAGTCATAGAACGGAAGTGTGTGAAGTCATAGAATGGAGGTCTCTGAAGTCACAGAATGGAAGGTATGAACTCATATAATGGAGGTGTGTAAAGTCACAGAATTGAGGTGTTTGAAGTCATATATTGGAGGTGTGTGAAGTCAAAATGGATGTGTGAAGTCATAGAATGGAGGTGTGTGAAATCATAGAATGAGGGTGTGTGAGGTCATAGAATGGAGGTGTGTGAAGTCACGGAATGGAGGTGTGTGAAGTCATAAAATGGAGGTGGGTGAAGTCATAGAAAGGAGGTGTGGGAAGTCATAGATTGGAGGAGTGTGAAGTATTAGAGTGGAGGTGAGTGAAGTCACATATTCGAGGTCTGTGAAGTCATAGAATGGAGGTGTGTGAAGTCAGGATGGAGGTGTGTGAAGTCATAGAATGGAGGTGTGTGAACTCATAGAATGGAGGTGTGTGACGTCACAAAGGAAGTGTGTGAAGTCATAGAATGGAGGTGTGTGAAGTCACAGAATGGAGGTGTGAGAAGACAAAATGGAGGTGTGTGACGTCATAAAATGGAGGTGTGTGAAGTCATAGAATAGAGGTGTGTGAAATCATAGAATGGAGGTTTGTGAAGTCACAGAATGTAGGTGTGTGAACTCAGAATGGAGGTGTGTGAAGTCACAGAATGGAGGTGTGTGAAGTCATAGCATGGAGGTATGTGAAATCATAGGATGGAGGTGTGTGAAGTCACAGAATGAAGGTGTTTGAAGTCATAGAATGGAGGTGTGTGAAGTCACAGAAGGGATGTGTGTGAAGTCACATAATGGAGGTGTGTGAAGTCAAAATAGTGGTGTGTGACGTCATATACTTGAGGTGTGTGAAGTCATAGAATGGAGGTGTGATAAATCATAGAATGGAGGTTTGTGAAGTCACAGAATGGAGGTGTGTGAAGTCACAGAATGGAGGTTTGTGAAGTCATAGAATGGAGGTATATGAAGTCAAATTGGAGGGGTGTGAAGGCGGATAATGGAGGTGTGTGAAGTCAAAGAATGGAGGTGGGTGAAGTCACAGAAAGGAGGTGTGTGAAGGCATAGAATGGAGGTGTGTGAAGTCACAGAATGGACGGGTATGAAGTCATATATTTTAGGTGTGTGAAGTCAAAATGGATGTGTGAAATCATAGAATGGAGGTGTGTTAAGTCATAGAATGTTGGTGTGTGAAGTCATAGAATGGAGGTGTGTGAAGTCACAGAATGGAGGTGTGTGAAGTCACGGAATGGAGGTGTGTGAAGTCACGGAATGGAGGTGTGTGAACTCATAGAATGGAAGTGTGTGAAGACATAGAATGGAGGTGTGTGAAGTCAGAATGGAGGTGTGTGAAGTCACCGAATGGAGGTGTGTGAACTCCGAATGGAGGTGTGTGAAGTCACAGAATGGAGGTTTGCGAAGTCATAGAATGGAGGTGTGTGAAGTCATACAATGGATGTTTCTGAATTAAAATGAAGGTGTGTGAAGTCATAGAATGGAGGTGTGTGAAGACAAAATTTTGGTGTTGAACTCATAGAATGGATGTTTGTGAACTAATAGAATGGAGGTGTTTGAAGTCGTGGAATGGAGGTGTGTGAAGTCAAAGAATGGAGGGGTGTGAAGTCAAACAATGGTGGTTTCTAAAGTCACAGAATGGAGGTGTGTGAAGTCACAGAATGGAAGTGTGTGAAGTCAAAACGGAGGTGTGTGATGTCAAAGAATGGAGGTGTGTGAAGTCACAGAATGGTGGTGTGTGAAATCAAAATGGTGGTGTGTGAAGTCACAAATGGAGGTGTGTGAAGTCACAGAATGTAGGTGTGTGAAGTCAAAATGGAGTTGTGTGAAGTCAAAGAATGGAGGTGAGTGAACTCATAGAATGGAGGTGTGTGAAGTCATGGAATGGTGGTTTGTGAAGTCAAACATTGGAAGTGTGGGAAGTTACAGAGAGAAGATGTGTGAAGTCATACAATGGAGGTGTGTGAGTCAGAATGCATATGTAGGAAGTCATAGAATGGAGGTGTGTGAAGTCATAGAATGGTGGTGTGTGAAGTCATAGAATGGAAGTGTGTGAAGTCATAGAATGGAGGTGTGTGATGTCATAGAATGGAGGTGTGTGAAGTCATAGAATGGAGGTGGGTGAAGTCACGGAAGGGAGGTGTGTGAACTCACAGAATGGAGGTGTGTGAAGTCACAGAATTGAGGTGTGTGAAGTCACAGAATGGAGGTGTGTGAAGTCACAGAATGGAGATGTGTGAAGTCAAAATGGTTGTGTGTGAAGTCAAAGAATGTAGGTGTGTGAAGTCATCGAATGGAGGTGTCTGAAGTCACAGAATGGAGGTGTGTGAAGTCACAGAATGGAAGTGTGTGAAGTCAAAACGGAGGTGTGTGATGTCAAAGAATGGAGGTGTGTGAAGTCACAGAATGGTGGTGTGTGAAGTCACAGAATGTAGGTGTGTGAAGTCGAAATGGAGGTGTGTGAAGGCAAAGAATGGAGGTGTGTGAACTCATAGAATGGAGGTGTGTGAAGTCATGGAATGGAGGTTTGTGAAGTCAAATATTGGAAGTGTGGGAAGTTACAGAAAGAACATGTGTGAAGTCATAGAATGGAGGTGTGTGATGTCAGAATGCAGGTGTGGGAAGTCATAGAATGGAGGTGTGTGAAGTCGTAGAATGGAGGTGTGTGAAGTCATAGAATGGAAGTGTGTGAAGTCATAGAATGGAGGTGTGTGATGTCACAGAATGGAGGTGTGTGAAGTCATAGAATGGAATTGTGTGAAGTCATAGAATGGAGGTGTGTGAAGTCACAGAAGGGAGGTGTGTGACATCACAGAATGGAGGAGTGTGAACTCACAATGGAGGTTTGTAAAGTCACAGAATGGAGGTGTGTGAAGTCATAGAATGGAAGTGTGTGAAGTCATAGAATGGAGGTGTGTGGAGTCACAGAATGGAGGGTATGAGGTGATAGAATGGAGGTATGTGAAGTCACAGAATTGAGGTGTTTGAAGTCATAGGTTGGAGTGTGTGAAGTCAAAATGGATGTGTAAAGTCATAGAATGGAGTTGTGTGAAATCATAGAATGAGGGTGTGTGAGGTCATAGAATGGAGGTGTGTGAAGTCACAGAATGGAGGTGTGTGAAGTCATAAAATGGAGGTGGGTGAAGTCATAGAAAGGAGGTGTGGGAAGACATAGAATGGAGGAGTATGAAGTCATAGAGTGGAGGTGAGTGAAGTCATATATTCGAGGTCTGTGAAGTCATAGAATGGAGGTGTGTGAAGTCAGAATGGAGGTGTGTGAACTCAGAATGGAGGTGTGTGAAGTCACAGAATGGAGGTGTGTGAGGTCATAGCATGGAGGTATGTGAAATCATAGAATGGAAGTGTGTGAAGTCATAGAATGGAGGTGTGTGAAATCACAGGATTGAGGTGTTTGAAGTCATATATTAGAGGTGTGTGAAGTCAAAACGGATGTTTGAATTCATAGAATGGAGGTCTGTTTAATCATAGAATGAGGGTGTGTGAGGTCATAGAATGGAGGTGTGTGAAGTCACAGAATGGAGGTGTGTGAAGTTATAAAATGGAGGTGTGTGAAGTCATAAAATGGAAGTGTGTGAAGTCACACAATGGAGGTGTGTGAAGTCACAGAATGGAGGTGTGTGAAGTCACAGAATGGAGGTGTGTGAACTCAGAATGTAGGTTTGTGAAGTCATAGAATGGAGGTGTGTGAAGTCATAGAATGGAGGTGTGTGAAGTCAGAATGGAGATGTGTGACGTCAACGAATGGAGTTGTGTCAATTCAGAATGGAGGTGTGTGAAGTCACAGAATGGAGGTTTGTGAAGTCATAGAATGGAGGTGTGTGAAGTCATAGAATGGATGTTTCTGAAGGAAAATGAAGGTGTGTGAAGTAAAATAATGGAGGTGTGTGAACTCATAGAATGGAGGTGTGTGACGTCACAAAGGAAGTGTGTGAAGTCATAGAATGGAGGTGTGTGAAGTCACAGAATGGAGGTGTGAGAAGTCGAAACGGAGGTGTGTGACGTCATAAAATGAAGGTGTGTGAAGTCATAGAATGGAGGTGTGTGAAATCATAGAATGGAGGTTTGTGAAGTCACAGAGTGTAGGTGTGTGAACTCAGAATGGAGGTGTGTGAAGTCACAGAATGGAGGAGTGTGATGTCATAGCATGGAGGTATGTGAAATCATACAATGGAAGTGTGTGAAGTCATAGAATGGAGGTGTGTGAAGTCACAGAATGAAGGTGTTTGAAGTCATAGAATGGAGGTGTGTGAAGTCACAGAAGGGATGTGTGTGAAGTCACATAATGGAGGTGTGTGAAGTCAAAATAGAGGTGTGTGACGTCATAAACTGGAGGTGTGTGAAGTCATAGAATGGAGGTGTGAGAAATCATAGAATGAAGGTTTGTGAAGTCACAGAATGGAGGTGTGTGAAGTCACAGAATGGAGGTTTGTGAAGTGATAGAATGGAGGTATATGAAGTCAAATTGGAGGGGTGTGAAGTCGGATAATGGAGGTGTGTGAAGTCAAAGAATGGAGGTCGGTGAAGTCACAGAAAGGAGGTGTGTGAAGTCATAGAATGGAGGTGTGTGAAGTCACAGAATGGACGGGTATGAAGTCATATATTTTAGGTGTGTGAAGTCAAAATGGATGTGTGAAATCATAGAATGGAGGTGTGTTAAGTCATAGAATGTTGGTGTGTGAAGTCATAGAATGGAGGTGTGTGAAGTCACAGAATGGAGGTGTGTGAAGTCACGGAATGGAGGTGTGTGAAGTCATAGAATGGAAGTGTGTGAAGTCATAGAATGGAGGTGTGTGAAGTCAGAATTGAGGTGTGTGAAGTCACCGAGTGGAGGTGTGTGAACTCCGAATGGAGGTGTGTGAAGTCACAGAATGGAGGTTTGCGAAGTCATAGAATGGAGGTGTGTGAAGTCATAGAATGGATGTTTCTGAATTAAGAATGAAGGTGTGTGAAGTCATAGAATGGAGGTGTGTGAAGACAAAATTTTGGTGTTGAACTCATAGAATGGATGTTTGTGAACTAATAGAATGGAGGTGTTTGAAGTCGTGGAATGGAGGTGTGTGAAGTCAAAGAATGGAGGTGTGTGAAGTCAAACAATGGTGGTGTCTGAAGTCACAGAATGGAGGTGTGTGAAGTCACAGAATGGAAGTGTGTGAAGTCAAAACGGAGGTGTGTGATGTCAAAGAATGGAAGTGTGTGAAGTCACAGAATGGTGGTGTGTGAAATCAAAATGGTGCTGTGTGAAGTCACAAATGGAGGTGTGTGAAGTCACAGAATGTAGGTGTGTGAAGTCAAAATGGAGTTGTGTGAAGTCAAAGAATGGAGGTGAGTGAACTCATAGAATGGAGGTGTGTGAAGTCATGGAATGGTGGTTTGTGAAGTCAAACATTGGAAGTGTGGGAAGTTACAGAAAGAAGATGTGTGAAGTCATACAATGGAGGTGTGTGAGTCAGAATGCATGTGTAGGAAGTCATAGAATGGAAGTGTGTGAAGTCATAGAATGGTGGTGTGTGAAGTCATAGAATGGAAGGGTGTGAAGTCATAGAATGGAGGTGTGTGATGTCATAGAATGGAGGTGTGTGAAGTCATAGAATGGAGGTGGGTGAAGTCACGGAAGGGAGGTGTGTGAAATCACAGAATGGAGGTGTGTGAAGTCACAGAATGGAGGTGTGTGAAGTCACAGAATGGAGGTGTGTGAAGTCACAGAATGGAGATGTGTGAAGTCAAAAAGGTGGTGTGAGAAGTCACAAATGTAAGTGTGTGAAGTCACAGAATGGAGGTGTGAAGTCAAAATGGTTGTGTGTGAAGTCAAAGAGTGTAGGTGTGTGAAGTCATCGAATGGAGGTGTCTGAAGTCACAGAATGGAGGTGTGTGAATTCACAGAATGGAAGTGTGTGAAGTCATAGAATGGAGGTGTGTGATGTCACAGAATGGAGGTGTGTGAAGTCATACAATGGAATTGTGTGAAGTCATAGAATGGAGGTGTGTGAAGTCACAGAATGGAGGTGTGTGACATCACAGAATGGAGGAGTGTGAACTAACAATGGAGGTGTGTAAAGTCACAGAATGGAGGTGTGTGAAGTCATAGAATGGAAGTGTGTGAAGTCATAGAATGAAGGTGTGTGGAGTCACAGAATGGAGGGTATGAGGTCATAGAATGGAGGTATGTGAAGTCACAGAATTGAGGTGTTTGAAGTCATATATTGGAGGTGTGTGAAGTCAAAATGGATGTGTAAAGTCATAGAATGGAGTTGTGTGAAATCATAGAATGAGGGTGTGTGAGGTCATAGAATGGAGGTGTGTGAAGTCACAGAATTGAGGTGTGTGAAGTCATAAAATGGAGGTGGGTGAAGTCATAGAAAGGAGGTGTGGGAAGTCATAGAATGGAGGAGTGTGAAGTCATAGAGTGGAGGTGAGTGAAGTCATATATTCGAGGTCTGTGAAGTCATAGAATGGAGGTGTGTGAAGTCAGAATGGAGGTGTGTGAAGTCATAGAATGGAGGTTTGTGAACTCATAGAATGGAGGTGTGTGATGTCACAATGGAAGTGTGTGAAGTCATAGAATGGAGGTGTGTGAAGTCACAGAATGGAGGTGTGAGAAGTCAAAATGGAGGTGTGTGACGTCATAAAATGGAGGTGTGTGATGTCATAGAATGGAGGTGTGTGAAATCATAGAATGGAGGTTTGTTAAGTCACAGAATGGAGGTGTGTGAACTCAGAATGGAGGTGTGTGAAGTCACAGAATGGAGGTGTGTGAGGTCATAGCATGGAGGTATGTGAAATCATAGAATGGAAGTGTGTGAAGTCATAGAATGGAGGTGTGTGAAATCACAGAATTGAGGTGTTTGAAGTCATATATTAGAGGTATGTGAAGTCAAAATGGATGTTTGAAGTCATAGAATGGAGGTCTGTGAAATCATAGAATGAGGGTCTGTGAGGTCATAGAATGGAGGTGTGTGAAGTCACAGAACGGAGGTGTGTGAAGTTATAAAATGGAGGTGTGTGAAGTCATAAAATGGAAGTGTGTGAAGTCACAAATGGAGGTGTGTGAAGTCACAGAATGGAGGTGTGTGAAGTCACAGAATGGAGGTGTGTGAACTCAGAATGGAGGTTTGTGAAGTCATAGAATGGAGGTGTGTGAAGTCATAGAATGGAAGCGTGTGAAGTCATAGAATGGAGGTGTGTGAAGTCAGAATGGAGATGTGTGACGTCACAGAATGGAGTTGTGTCAACTCAGAATGGAGGTGTGTGAAGTCACAGAATGGAGGTTTGTGAAGTCATAGAATGGAGGTGTGTGAAGTCATAGAATGGATGTTTCTGAAGGAAAAATGAAGGAGTGTGAAGTCAAATAATGGAGGTGTGTGAAGTCAGAGAATGGAGGTGTGTGAAGTCAGAATGGAGGTGGGTAGGCATAGATTGGAGGTGGGTGACGTCAAAGAAAGGAGGTAGGGTAAGTCATAGAATGGAGGAGTGTGAAGTCATAGAGTGCAGGTGAGTGAAGTCACAGATTCGAGGTCTGTGAAGTCATAGAATAGAGGTGTGTGATGTCAGAATGGAGGTGTGCGAAGTCATAGAATAGAGGTGTGTGATGTCAGAATGGAGGTGTGTGAAGTCATAGATGGAGTTGTGTGAAGTCGTAGTATGGAGGTGTGTGAAACCATAGGAAGGAGTTTTGTGAAGTCACAGAATGGAGCTGTGTGAATTCAGAATGGAGGTGTGTGAAGTAATAGAATGGAGGTGTGTTTAGTCAGAATGGAGGTGTGTGAACTCATAGAATGGACGTGTGTGACGTCACAATGGAAGTGTGT
Organism: Megascapheus bottae; assembly: GCA_024803745.1. Taxonomy (NCBI): domain Eukaryota; kingdom Metazoa; phylum Chordata; class Mammalia; order Rodentia; family Geomyidae; genus Megascapheus; species Megascapheus bottae. The sequence continues at coordinate 626,021 of JANJXV010000426.1, forward strand.
GAAGTCATAGAATGGAGGTGTGTGAAGTCACAGAATGGAGGTGTGTGAAGTCATAGAATGGAAGTGTGTGAAGTCATAGAATTGAGGTGTGTGAAGTTATAGAATGTATGTTTGTAAAGTAAGAATGGAGGTGTGTGAAGTCATAGAATGGAGCTGTGTGAAGTCAGAATGGAGGTGTGTGAAGTCACAGAATGGAGGTGTGTGAAGTCACAGAATGGAGGTGTGTGAAGTCACAGAATGGAAGTGTGTGAAGTCATAGAATTGAGGTGTGTGAAGTCAGAAAGGAAGTGTGTGAAGTCACCGAATGCAGGTGTGTGAACTCCGAATGGAGGTGTGTGAAGTCACAGAATGGAGGTTTGCGAAGTCATAGAATGGAGCTGTGTGAAGTCAGAATGGAGGTGTGTGAAGTCAAACAATGGTGGTGTGTGAAGTCACAGAATGGAGGTGTGTGAAGTCACAGAATGGAAGTGTGTAAAGTCAAAACGGAGGTTTGTAAACTCAAGGAATGGAGGTGTGTGAAGTCACAGAATGGAGGTGTGTGAAATCAAAATGGTGGTGTGTGAAGTCACAAATGGAGGTGTGTGAAGTCAGAGATTGTAGGTGTGTGAAGTCAAAATGGAGGTGTGTGAAGTCAAAGAATGGAGTTGTGTGAACTCATAGAATGGAGGTGTGTGAAGTCATGGAATGGAGGTTTGTAAAGTAAAATATTGGAAGTGTGGGAAGTTACAGAAAGAAGATGTGTGAAGTCATAGAATGGAGGTGTGTGCAGTCAGAATGCAGGTGTGGGAAGTCATAGAATGGAGGTGTGTGAAGTCATAGAATGGAAGTGTGTGAAGTCATAGAAAGGAAGTGTGTGAAGTCACAGAATGGAGGTGTGTGATGTCACAGAATGGAGGTGTGTGATGTCATAGAATGGAATTGTGTGAACTCATAGAATGGAGGTGTGTGAAGTCATAGAATGGAGGTGTGTGAAGTCATAGAATGGAAGTGTGTGAAGTCATAGAATGGAGGTGTGTGATGTCACAGAATGGAGTTGTGTGATGTCATAGAATGAAATTGTGTGAAGTCATAGAATGGAGGTGTGTGAAGTCACAGAATGGAAGTGTGTGACATCACAGAATGGAGGAGTGTGAACTCACAATGGAGGTGTGTAAAGTCACAGAATGGAGGTGTGTGAAGTCATAGAATGGAGGTTTGTGAATTCACAGAATGGAGGTGTGTGAACTCAGAATGGAGATGTGTGAAGTCAAAGAATGGAGGTGTGTGAAATCAAAATGGTGGTGTGTGAAGTCACAAATGGAGGTGTGTGAAGTCACAGAATGTAGGTGTGTGAAGTCAAAATGGAGGTGTGTGAAGTCAAAGAATGGAGGTGTGTGAACTCATAGAATGGAGGTGTGTGAAGTCATGGAATGGAGGTTTGTGAAGTCAAATATTGGAAGTGTGGGAAGTTACAGAAAGAAGATGTGTAGTCATAGAATGGAGGTGTGTGAAGTCAGAATGGAGGTGTGTGAAGTCATAGAATGGAGGTTTGTGAACTCATAGAATGGAGCTGTGTGATGTCACAATGGAAGTGTGTGAAGTCATAGAATGGAGGTGTGTGAAGTCACAGAATGGAGGTGTGAGAAGTCAAAATGGAGGTGTGTGACGTCATAAAATTGAGGTGTGTGAAGTCATAGGATGGAGGTGTGTGAAATCATAGAATGGAGGTTTGTGAATTCACAGAATGGAGGTGTGTGAACTCAGAATGGAGGTGTGTGAAGTCACAGAAAGAAGATGTGTGAAGTCATAGAATGGAGGTGTGTTAAGTCAGAATGCAGGTGTGGGAAGTCAAAGAATGGAGGTGTGTGAAGTCAAACAATGGTGGTGTGTGAAGTCACAGAATGGAGGTGTGTGAAGTCACAGAATGGAAGTGTGTGAAGTCAAAACGGAGGTTTGGAAACTCAAAGAATGGAGGTGTGTGAAGTCACAGAATGGAGGTGTGTGAAACCAAAATGGTGGTGTGTGAAGTCACAAATGGAGGTGTGTGAAGTCACAGAATGTAGGTGTGTGAAGTCAAAATGGAGGTGTGTGAAGTCAAAGAATGGAGGTGTGTGAACTCATAGAATGGAGGTGTGTGAAGTCATGGAATGGAGGTTGGTGAAGTCAAATATTGGAAGTGTGGGAAGTTACAGAAAGAAGATGTGTGAAGTCATAGAATGGAGGTGTGTGCAGTCAGAATGCAGGTGTGGGAAGTCATAGAATGGAGGTGTGTGAAGTCATAGAATGGAGGTGTGTGATGTCACAGAATGGAGGTGTGTGATGTCATAGAATGGAATTGTGTGAAGTCATAGAATGGAGGTGTGTGAAGTCATAGAATGGAGGTGTGTGAAGTCATAGAATGGAAGTGTGTGAAGTCATAGAATTGAGGTGTGTGATGTCACAGAATGGAGGTGTGTGATGTCATAGAATGGAATTGTGTGAAGTCATAGAATGGAGGTGTGTGAAGTCACAGAATGGAAGTGTGTGACATCACAGAATGGAGGAGTGTGAACTCACAATGGAGGTGTGAAAAGTCACAGAATGGAGGTGTGTGAAGTCATAGAATGGAAGTGTGTGAAGTCATACAATGTAGGTGTGTGGAGTCACAGAATGGAGGGTATGAGGTCATAGATTGGAGGTGTGTGAAGTCACAGAATTGAGGTGATTGAAGTCATATGTTGGAGGTGTGTGAAGTCAAAATGGATGTGTAAAGTCATAGAATGGAGTTGTGTGAAATCATAGCATGAGGGTGTGTGAGGTCAAAGAATGGAGGTGTGTCAAGTCACAGAATGGAGTTGTGTGAAGTCATAAAATGGAGGTGGGTGAAGTCATAGAAAGGAGGTGTGGGAAGTCATAGAATGTTGGAGTGTGAAGTCATAGAGTGGAGGTGAGTGAAGTCATATATTCGAGGTCTGTGAAGTCATAGAATGGAGGTGTGTGAAGTCAGAATGGAGGTGTGTGAAGTCATAGAATGGAGGTTTGTGAACTCATAGAATGGAGGTGTGTGATGTCACAATGGAAGTGTGTGAAGTCATAGAATGGAGGTGTGTGAAGTCACAGAATGGAGGTGTGAGAAGTCAAAATGGAGGTGTGTGACGTCATAAAATGGAGGTGTGTGAAGTCATAGAATGGAGGTGTGTGAAATCATAGAATGTAGGTTTGTGAAGTCACAGAATGGAGGTGTGTGAAGTCATAGAATGGACGTGTGTGAAGTCACAGAATGGAGGTGTGTGAAGTCAGAGCATGGAGGTATGTGAAGTCATAGAATGGAGGTGTGTGAAGTCATAGAACGGAGGTGTGTGAAGTCACAGAATGGAGGTGTGTGAAGTCATAGAATGGAGGTGTGTGAAGTCATAGAACGGAGTTGTGTGACGTCATAAAATGGAGGTGTGTGAAGTCACATAATGGAGGTGTGTGAAGTCAGAATGGAGGTGTGAAGTCATAGAAAGGAGGTGGGGGAAGTCATAGAATGGAGGAGTGTGAAGTCATAGATTGGAGGTGAGTGAAGTCACAGATTCGAGGTCTGTGAAGTCATAGAATGGAGGGGTGTGAAGTCGAATGAACCTGTGTGAAGTCATAGAATGTAGGTGTGTGAACTCATAGAATGGCGGTGTGAGACGTCCCAATGGAAGTGTGTGAAGTCAAAGAATGGACGTGTGTGAAGTCACAGAATGGAAGTGTGTGAAGTCAAAATGGAGGTGTGTGACGTCCTAAAATGGAGGAGTGAGAAGTCATAGAATGGAGGTTTGTGAAATTATACAATAGAGGTATGTGAAGTCACAGAATGGAGGTGTGTGAACTCAGAATGGAGGTGTGTGAAGGCACAGAATGGAGGTGAGTGAAGTCATCGTATGAAGGTATGTGAAATCATAGAATGGAAGTGTGTGAAGTCATAGTATGGAGGTGTGCGAAGTCATACAATGAAGGTGTGTGAAGTCATAGAATGGAGGTGTGTGAAGTCACAGAAGAGCGGTGTGTGAAGTCACATAATGGAGGTGTGAGAAGTCAAAATGGAGGTGTGTGACGTCATAAAATGGAGGTGTGTAAAGTCATAGATTGGAGGTGTGTGAAATCATAGAATGGAGGTTTGTGAAGTCACAGAATGGAGGTGTGTGAAGTCACAAAATGGAGGTTTGTGAAGTCATAGAATGGAGGTAGGTGAGGTCACAGAATGGAGGTGTGTGAAGTCATAGAATGGAGGTGTGTGAAGTCACAGAATGGAGGTGTGTGAAGTGACAGAATGGAGGTGTGTGAACTCAGAATGGAGATGTGTGAAGTCACAGAGTGGAGTTGTGTGAAGTCATAGAATTGAGGTGTGTGAAATCACAGATTGGAGGTGTGTGAATTCATACAATGGAGGTGTGACATCTCAGAATGGAGGTGTGTGAAATCGCAGAATGGAGGTGTGTGAGGTCACAGAATGGAGGTGTGTGAACTCACAATGCAGGTGTGTGAATTCATGGAATGGCGGTGTGTGAAGTCATAGAATGGAAGTGTGTGAAGTCATAGATGGAGGTGTGTGAAGTCACAGAAGCGAGGTGTGTGGAGTCACAGAATGGAGGTGTGTGAATTCAAAATGGAGGTGTGTGACGTCGTCAAATGTAGGTGTGTGAAGTCATAGTTTGGAGGTGTGTGAAATCATAGAATGGAGGTTTTTGAAGTCACAGAATGGAGGTGTGTGAAGTCACAGAATGCAGGTGTGTGAAGTCAAAGAATGGAGGTGTGTGAAGTCATAGAATGGAGGTGTGTGAAGTCATAGAATGTATGTTTGTGACGTAAGAATGAAGGTGTGTTAAGTCATAGAATGGAGGTGGGTGAAGTCGGAGAATGGAGGTGTGTGAAGTCACAGAATGGAGCTGTGTGAAGTCACAGAATGGAGGTGTGTGAAGTCACAGAATGCAGGTGTGTGAAGTCAAAGAATGGAGGTGTGTGAAGTCATAGAATGGAGGTGTGTGAAGTCATAGAATGTATGTTTGTGACGTAAGAATGAAGGTGTGTGAAGTCATAGAATGGAGGTGTGTGAAGTCACAGAATGGAGGTGTGTGAAGTCATAGAATAGAGGTGTGTGAATACATAGAATGGAGGTGTGTGAAGTCATATAATGGAGGTGTGTGAAGTCACAGAATGGATGTGTGTGAAGTCAGAATGGAGGTGTGCAGTCATAGAATGGAGGTGGGTGAAGTCATAGAATGGAGTTGTGTGAAATCATAGAATGGAGGTGTGTGAAGTCACAGAATGGAGGTGTGGGAAGTCACAGTATGGAGGTGTGTGACGTCACAGAATGGAGGTGTGTGAAGTCAGAATGGAGGTGTGTATAGTCACAGAATCGAGGTGTGTGAAGTCACAAAATTGAGGTGTTTGAAGTCATATATTGGAGGTGTGTGAAGTCAAAATGGGTGTGTGAAGTCATAGAATGGAGGTGTGTGAAATCACAGAATGAGGGTGTGTGAGGTCAAAGAATGGAGGTGTGTGAAGTCACAGAATGGAGGTGTGTGAAGTCGTAAAATGGAGGTGGCTGAAGTCATAGAAAGAGATGTGGGAAGTCATAGAATGGAGGATTGTGAAGTCAGAATGGAGGTGTGTGAAGTCATAGAATGGAGGTGTGTGAACACATAGAATGGAGGTGTGTGATGTCACAAAGGATGTGTGTGAAGTCATAGAATGGAGGTGTGTGAAGTCAGAGAATGGAGGTGTGAGAAGTCAAAATGGAGGTGTGTGACGTCATAGAATGGAGGTGTGTGAACTCATAGAATGGAGGTGTGTGATGTCACAAAGGATGTGTGTGAAGTCATAGATTGGAGGTGTGTGAAGTCATAGAATGGATGTTTTTGAATTAAGAATGTAGGTGTGTGAAGTCATAGAATGGAGGTGTGTGAAGACAAAATTGTGGTGTGTGAACTCATAGAATGGATGTTTCTGAACTAATAGAATGGAGTTGTGTGAAGTCGTGGAATGGAGGTGTGTGAAGTCAAAGAATGGAGGTGTGTGAAGTCAAACAATGGTGGTGTGTGAAGTCACAGAATGGAGGTGTGTGAAGTCCCAGAATGGAAGTGTGTGAAGTCAAAACGGAGGTGTGTGAAGTCAAAGAATGGAGGTGTGTGAAGTCACAGAATGGAGGTGTGTGAAATCAAAATAGTGGTGTGTGAAGTCACAAATGGAGGTGTGTGAAGTCATAGAATGGAGGTGTGTGAAGTCACAGAATGAAGGTGTGTGAAGTCATAGAATGGAGGTGTGTGAAGACACAGAAGGGAGGTGTGTGAAGTCACATAATGGAGGTGTGTGAAGTCAAAATGGTGGTGTGTGACGTCATAAACTGGAGGTGTGTGAAGTCATATAATGGAGGTGTGTGAAATTATAGAATGGAGGTTGGTGAAGTCACAGAATGGAGTTGTGTGACGTCACAGAATGGAGGTTTGTGAAGTCATAGAATGGAGGTGTGTGAAGTCACAGAATGGAGGTGGGTGAAGTCACAGAATGGAGGTGTGTGAAGTCATAGAGTGGAGGTGTGTGAAGTCACAGAATGGACGGGTATGAAGTCATAGAATGGAGGTGTGTGAAGTTACAGAATTGACGTGTTTGAAGTCATATATTTTATGTGTGTGAAGTCAAAATGGATGTGTGAAATCATAGAATAGAGGTGTGTGAAGTCATAGAATGGAGGTGTGTGAAGTCATAGAATGAAGGTGTGTGAAATCACAGAATGGAGGTGTGTGAAGTCATAGAATGGAAGTGTGTAAAGTCATAGAATGGAGGTGCGTGAAGTCAGATGGAGGTGTGTGTAGTCAATGAATGTAGGTGTGTGAACTCAGAATGGAGGTGTGTGAAGTCACAGAATGGAGGTTTTTGAAGTCATAGAATGGAGGTGTGTGAAGTCATAGAATGGATGTTTCTGAATTAAGAATGAAGGTGTGTGAAGTCATAGAATGGAGGTGTGTGAAGACAAAATTGTGGTGTGTGAACTCATAGAAGGCATGTTTCTGAACTCATAGAATGGAGTTGTGTGAAGTCGTGGAATGGAGGTGTGTGAAATCAAAGAATGGAGGTGTGTGAAGTCAAACAATGGTGGTGTGTGAAGTGTCAGAATGGAGGTGTGTGAAGTCGCAGAATGGAAGTGTGTGAAGACAAAACGGAGGTGTGTGAAGTCAAAGAATGGAGGTGTGTGAAGTCACAGAATGGAGGTGTGTGAACTCAGAATGGAGGTGTGTGAAGTCACAGAATGGAGGTGTGAGAAGTTACAGCATGGAGGTATGTGAAATCATAGAATGGAAGTGTGTGAAGTCATAGAATGGAGGTGTGTGAAGTCACAGAATGAAGGTGTGTGAAGTCATAGAATGGAGGTCTGTGAAGACATTGAAGGGAGGTGTGTGAAGTCACAGAATGGAGGTGTGTGAACTCAGAATGGAGGTGTACGAAGTCACAGAATGGAGGTGTGTGAAGTCATAGAATTGAGGTGTGTGAAGTCATAAAATGGAGTTGTGTGAAGTCACAGAATGGAGATGTGTGAAGTCATAGAATTGAGGTGTGTGAAGTCATAGAACGGAGGTGTGTGAAGTCACAGAATGGAGGTGTGTGAAGTCACGGAATGGAGGTGTGTGAAGTCACAGAATGGAGGTGTTTGAACTCAGAATGGAGGTGTGTGAAGTCACAGAATGGAGGTGTGTGAAGTCCTAGAATGGAAGTGTGTGAAGTCATAGAATGGAGGTGTGTGAAGTAAGAATGGAGGTGTGTGAAGTCACAGAACAGAGGTGTGTGAAGTCCTAGAATGGAAGTGTGTGAAGTCATAGAATGGAGGTGTGTGAAGTAAGAATGGAGGTGTGTGAAGTCATAGAATGGAGGTTTGTGAACTCATAGAATGGAGCTGTGTGATGTCACAATGGAAGTGTGTGAAGTCATAGAATGGAGGTGTGTGAAGTCACAGAATGGAGGTGTGAGAAGTCAAAATGGAGGTGTGTGACGTCATAAAATTGAGGTGTGTGAAGTCATAGGATGGAGGTGTGTGAAATCATAGAATGGAGGTTTGTGAATTCACAGAATGGAGGTGTGTGAACTCAGAATGGAGGTGTGTGAAGTCACAGAAAGAAGATGTGTGAAGTCATAGAATGGAGGTGTGTTAAGTCAGAATGCAGGTGTGGGAAGTCAAAGAATGGAGGTGTGTGAAGTCAAACAATGGTGGTGTGTGAAGTCACAGAATGGAGTTGTGTGAAGTCACAGAATGGAAGTGTGTGAAGTCAAAACGGAGGTTTGGAAACTCAAAGAATGGAGGTGTGTGAAGTCACAGAATGGAGGTGTGTGAAATCAAAATGGTGGTGTGTGAAGTCACAAATGGAGGTGTGTGAAGTCACAGAATGTAGGTGTGTGAAGTCAAAATGGAGGTGTGTGAAGTCAAAGAATGGAGGTGTGTGAACTCATAGAATGGAGGTGTGTGAAGTCATGGAATGGAGGTTGGTGAAGTCAAATATTGGAAGTGTGGGAAGTTACAGAAAGAAGATGTGTGAAGTCATAGAATGGAGGTGTGTGCAGTCAGAATGCAGGTGTGGGAAGTCATAGAATGGAGGTGTGTGAAGTCATAGAATGGAGGTGTGTGATGTCACAGAATGGAGGTGTGTGATGTCATAGAATGGAATTGTGTGAAGTCATAGAATGGAGGTGTGTGAAGTCATAGAATGGAGGTGTGTGAAGTCATAGAATGGAAGTGTGTGAAGTCATAGAATTGAGGTGTGTGATGTCACAGAATGGAGGTGTGTGATGTCATAGAATGGAATTGTGTGAAGTCATAGAATGGAGGTGTGTGAAGTCACAGAATGGAAGTGTGTGACATCACAGAATGGAGGAGTGTGAACTCACAATGGAGGTGTGTAAAGTCACAGAATGGAGGTGTGTGAAGTCATAGAATGGAAGTGTGTGAAGTCATACAATGTAGGTGTGTGGAGTCACAGAATGGAGGGTATGAGGTCATAGATTGGAGGTGTGTGAAGTCACAGAATTGAGGTGATTGAAGTCATATGTTGGAGGTGTGTGAAGTCAAAATGGATGTGTAAAGTCATAGAATGGAGTTGTGTGAAATCATAGCATGAGGGTGTGTGAGGTCAAAGAATGGAGGTGTGTGAAGTCACAGAATGGAGTTGTGTGAAGTCATAAAATGGAGGTGGGTGAAGTCATAGAAAGGAGGTGTGGGAAGTCATAGAATGGAGGAGTGTGAAGTCATAGAGTGGAGGTGAGTGAAGTCATATATTCGAGGTCTGTGAAGTCATAGAATGGAGGTGTGTGAAGTCAGAATGGAGGTGTGTGAAGTCATAGAATGGAGGTTTGTGAACTCATAGAATGGAGGTGTGTGATGTCACAATGGAAGTGTGTGAAGTCATAGAATGGAGGTGTGTGAAGTCACAGAATGGAGGTGTGAGAAGTCAAAATGGAGGTGTGTGACGTCATAAAATGGAGGTGTGTGAAGTCATAGAATGGAGGTGTGTGAAATCATAGAATGTAGGTTTGTGAAGTCACAGAATGGAGGTGTGTGAAGTCATAGAATGGACGTGTGTGAAGTCACAGAATGGAGGTGTGTGAAGTCATAGCATGGAGGTATGTGAAGTCATAGAATGGAGGTGTGTGAAGTCATAGAACGGAGGTGTGTGAAGTCACAGAATGGAGGTGTGTGAAGTCATAGAATGGAGGTGTGTGAAGTCATAGAACGGAGTTGTGTGACGTCATAAAATGGAGGTGTGTGAAGTCACATAATGGAGGTGTGTGAAGTCAGAATGGAGGTGTGAAGTCATAGAAAGGAGGTGGGGGAAGTCATAGAATGGAGGAGTGTGAAGTCATAGATTGGAGGTGAGTGAAGTCACAGATTCGAGGTCTGTGAAGTCATAGAATGGAGGGGTGTGAAGTCGAATGAACCTGTGTGAAGTCATAGAATGTAGGTGTGTGAACTCATAGAATGGCGGTGTGAGACGTCCCAATGGAAGTGTGTGAAGTCAAAGAATGGACGTGTGTGAAGTCACAGAATGGAAGTGTGTGAAGTCAAAATGGAGGTGTGTGACGTCCTAAAATGGAGGAGTGAGAAGTCATAGAATGGAGGTTTGTGAAATTATACAATAGAGGTATGTGAAGTCACAGAATGGAGGTGTGTGAACTCAGAATGGAGGTGTGTGAAGGCACAGAATGGAGGTGAGTGAAGTCATCGTATGAAGGTATGTGAAATCATAGAATGGAAGTGTGTGAAGTCATAGAATGGAGGTGTGCGAAGTCATACAATGAAGGTGTGTGAAGTCATAGAATGGAGGTGTGTGAAGTCACAGAAGAGCGGTGTGTGAAGTCACATAATGGAGGTGTGAGAAGTCAAAATGGAGGTGTGTGACGTCATAAAATGGAGGTGTGTAAAGTCATAGATTGGAGGTGTGTGAAATCATAGAATGGAGGTTTGTGAAGTCACAGAATGGAGGTGTGTGAAGTCACAAAATGGAGGTTTGTGAAGTCATAGAATGGAGGTAGGTGAGGTCACAGAATGGAGGTGTGTGAAGTCATAGAATGGAGGTGTGTGAAGTCACAGAATGGAGGTGTGTGAAGTGACAGAATGGAGGTGTGTGAACTCAGAATGGAGATGTGTGAAGTCACAGAGTGGAGTTGTGTGAAGTCATAGAATTGAGGTGTGTGAAATCACAGATTGGAGGTGTGTGAATTCATACAATGGAGGTGTGACATCTCAGAATGGAGGTGTGTGAAATCGCAGAATGGAGGTGTGTGAGGTCACAGAATGGAGGTGTGTGAACTCACAATGCAGGTGTGTGAATTCATGGAATGGCGGTGTGTGAAGTCATAGAATGGAAGTGTGTGAAGTCATAGATGGAGGTGTGTGAAGTCACAGAAGCGAGGTGTGTGGAGTCACAGAATGGAGGTGTGTGAATTCAAAATGGAGGTGTGTGACGTCGTCAAATATAGGTGTGTGAAGTCATAGTTTGGAGGTGTGTGAAATCATAGAATGGAGGTTTTTGAAGTCACAGAATGGAGGTGTGTGAAGTCACAGAATGCAGGTGTGTGAAGTCAAAGAATGGAGGTGTGTGAAGTCATAGAATGGAGGTGTGTGAAGTCATAGAATGTATGTTTGTGACGTAAGAATGAAGGTGTGTTAAGTCATAGAATGGAGGTGGGTGAAGTCGGAGAATGGAGGTGTGTGAAGTCACAGAATGGAGCTGTGTGAAGTCACAGAATGGAGGTGTGTGAAGTCACAGAATGCAGGTGTGTGAAGTCAAAGAATGGAGGTGTGTGAAGTCATAGAATGGAGGTGTGTGAAGTCATAGAATGTATGTTTGTGACGTAAGAATGAAGGTGTGTGAAGTCATAGAATGGAGGTGTGTGAAGTCACAGAATGGAGGTGTGTGAAGTCATAGAATAGAGGTGTGTGAATACATAGAATGGAGGTGTGTGAAGTCATATAATGGAGGTGTGTGAAGTCACAGAATGGATGTGTGTGAAGTCAGAATGGAGGTGTGCAGTCATAGAATGGAGGTGGGTGAAGTCATAGAATGGAGTTGTGTGAAATCATAGAATGGAGGTGTGTGAAGTCACAGAATGGAGGTGTGGGAAGTCACAGTATGGAGGTGTGTGACGTCACAGAATGGAGGTGTGTGAAGTCAGAATGGAGGTGTGTATAGTCACAGAATCGAGGTGTGTGAAGTCACAAAATTGAGGTGTTTGAAGTCATATATTGGAGGTGTGTGAAGTCAAAATGGGTGTGTGAAGTCATAGAATGGAGGTGTGTGAAATCACAGAATGAGGGTGTGTGAGGTCAAAGAATGGAGGTGTGTGAAGTCACAGAATGGAGGTGTGTGAAGTCGTAAAATGGAGGTGGCTGAAGTCATAGAAAGAGATGTGGGAAGTCATAGAATGGAGGATTGTGAAGTCAGAATGGAGGTGTGTGAAGTCATAGAATGGAGGTGTGTGAACACATAGAATGGAGGTGTGTGATGTCACAAAGGATGTGTGTGAAGTCATAGAATGGAGGTGTGTGAAGTCAGAGAATGGAGGTGTGAGAAGTCAAAATGGAGGTGTGTGACGTCATAGAATGGAGGTGTGTGAACTCATAGAATGGAGGTGTGTGATGTCACAAAGGATGTGTGTGAAGTCATAGATTGGAGGTGTGTGAAGTCATAGAATGGATGTTTTTGAATTAAGAATGTAGGTGTGTGAAGTCATAGAATGGAGGTGTGTGAAGACAAAATTGTGGTGTGTGAACTCATAGAATGGATGTTTCTGAACTAATAGAATGGAGTTGTGTGAAGTCGTGGAATGGAGGTGTGTGAAGTCAAAGAATGGAGGTGTGTGAAGTCAAACAATGGTGGTGTGTGAAGTCACAGAATGGAGGTGTGTGAAGTCCCAGAATGGAAGTGTGTGAAGTCAAAACGGAGGTGTGTGAAGTCAAAGAATGGAGGTGTGTGAAGTCACAGAATGGAGGTGTGTGAAATCAAAATAGTGGTGTGTGAAGTCACAAATGGAGGTGTGTGAAGTCATAGAATGGAGGTGTGTGAAGTCACAGAATGAAGGTGTGTGAAGTCATAGAATGGAGGTGTGTGAAGACACAGAAGGGAGGTGTGTGAAGTCACATAATGGAGGTGTGTGAAGTCAAAATGGTGGTGTGTGACGTCATAAACTGGAGGTGTGTGAAGTCATATAATGGAGGTGTGTGAAATTATAGAATGGAGGTTGGTGAAGTCACAGAATGGAGTTGTGTGACGTCACAGAATGGAGGTTTGTGAAGTCATAGAATGGAGGTGTGTGAAGTCACAGAATGGAGGTGGGTGAAGTCACAGAATGGAGGTGTGTGAAGTCATAGAGTGGAGGTGTGTGAAGTCACAGAATGGACGGGTATGAAGTCATAGAATGGAGGTGTGTGAAGTTACAGAATTGACGTGTTTGAAGTCATATATTTTATGTGTGTGAAGTCAAAATGGATGTGTGAAATCATAGAATAGAGGTGTGTGAAGTCATAGAATGGAGGTGTGTGAAGTCATAGAATGAAGGTGTGTGAAATCACAGAATGGAGGTGTGTGAAGTCATAGAATGGAAGTGTGTAAAGTCATAGAATGGAGGTGCGTGAAGTCAGATGGAGGTGTGTGTAGTCAATGAATGTAGGTGTGTGAACTCAGAATGGAGGTGTGTGAAGTCACAGAATGGAGGTTTTTGAAGTCATAGAATGGAGGTGTGTGAAGTCATAGAATGGATGTTTCTGAATTAAGAATGAAGGTGTGTGAAGTCATAGAATGGAGGTGTGTGAAGACAAAATTGTGGTGTGTGAACTCATAGAAGGCATGTTTCTGAACTCATAGAATGGAGTTGTGTGAAGTCGTGGAATGGAGGTGTGTGAAGTCAAAGAATGGAGGTGTGTGAAGTCAAACAATGGTGGTGTGTGAAGTGTCAGAATGGAGGTGTGTGAAGTCGCAGAATGGAAGTGTGTGAAGACAAAACGGAGGTGTGTGAAGTCAAAGAATGGAGGTGTGTGAAGTCACAGAATGGAGGTGTGTGAACTCAGAATGGAGGTGTGTGAAGTCACAGAATGGAGGTGTGAGAAGTTACAGCATGGAGGTATGTGAAATCATAGAATGGAAGTGTGTGAAGTCATAGAATGGAGGTGTGTGAAGTCACAGAATGAAGGTGTGTGAAGTCATAGAATGGAGGTCTGTGAAGACATTGAAGGGAGGTGTGTGAAGTCACAGAATGGAGGTGTGTGAACTCAGAATGGAGGTGTACGAAGTCACAGAATGGAGGTGGGTGAAGTCATAGAATTGAGGTGTGTGAAGTCATAGAATGGAGTTGTGTGAAGTCACAGAATGGAGATGTGTGAAGTCATAGAATTGAGGTGTGTGAAGTCATAGAACGGAGGTGTGTGAAGTCACAGAATGGAGGTGTGTGAAGTCACGGAATGGAGGTGTGTGAAGTCACAGAATGGAGGTGTTTGAACTCAGAATGGAGGTGTGTGAAGTCACAGAATGGAGGTGTGTGAAGTCCTAGAATGGAAGTGTGTGAAGTCATAGAATGGAGGTGTGTGAAGTAAGAATGGAGGTGTGTGAAGTCACAGAACAGAGGTGTGTGAAGTCCTAGAATGGAAGTGTGTGAAGTCATAGAATGGAGGTGTGTGAAGTAAGAATGGAGGTGTGTGAAGTCACGGAATGGAGGTGTGTGAAATCACAGAATGGAGGTGTGTGAACTCAGAATGGAGGTGTGAGAAGTCAGAGAATGGAGGTGTGTGAAGTCATAGAATGGAGGTGTGTGAAGCCATAGAATGGAGGTGTGTGAAGTCACAGAATGGAGGTATCTGAATTCAGAATGGAGGTGTGAAGTCATAGAATAGAGGTGGGTGAAGTCATAGAAAGGAGGTGTGGGAAGTCATAGAATGGAGCAGTGTGAAGTCAAAGATTCGAGGTCTGTGAAACCTTAGAATGGAGGTGTGTGAAGTCAGAATGGAGGTGTGTGAAGTCATAAAATGGAGGTTTGTGAACTCGTAGAATGGAGGTGTGTGACGTCACAATGGAAGCGTGTGAAGTTACAGAATGGAGGTGTGTGAAGTCATAGAATGGAAGTGTGTGAAGTCACAGAATGGAGGTGTGTGAAGTCACAGAATGGAGGAGTGTGAAGAGAGAATGGAGGTCTGTGAGGTTAGAATGGAGGTGTGTGAACTCATAGAATGGAGGTGTGTGAATTCACAATGGAGGTGTGTAAAGACATAGAATGGAGGTGTGTGAAGTCACAGAATGGAGGTGTGTGAAGTCGTAGAATGGAAGTGTGTGAAGTCATAGAATGGATGTTTGTGAAGTAAGAATGAAGGTGTGTGAAGTCATAGAATGGAAGTGTGTGAAGTCACAGAATGGAGGTGTGTGAAGTCACAGAATGGAGGTGTGTGAAGTCACAGAATGGAGGTGTGTGAACCCAGAATGGAGGTGTGTGCATTCATAGAAGGGAGGTTTGTGAAGTCATAGAATGGATATATCTGAAGTAAGAATGAAGGTGTGTGAAGTCATAGAATGGAGGTATGTGAAGTCAAAATGGAGGTGTGTGAAGTCAAACAATGGAGGTGTGTGAAGTCACAGAATGGAGGTTTGTGAAGTCACAGAATGGAAGTGTGTGAAGTCAAAATGGAGGTGTGTGAAGTCAGAGAATGGAGGTGTGTGAAGTCAAAGAATGGACGTGTGTGAAGTCAAAATTGTGGTGTGTGAAATCAAAAATGCAGGTGTGTGAAGTCACAGAAAAGAGGTTTGTGAAGTCACAATGGAGGTGTGTGAAGTCAAAGAATGGATGTGTGTGAAGTCATAGAATGGAGGTGTATGAAGTCATGGAATGTAGGTTTGTGAAGTCAAATATTGGAAGCGTGTGAAGTTACAGAATTGAGGTGTGTGAAGTCAGAGAATGGAGGTGTGTGAAGTCAGAATGCAGGTGTGTGAAGTCATAGAATGGAGGTGTGTGAAATCATAGAATGGAGGTGTGTGAAGTCATAGATTGGAAGCGTGTGAAGTCATAGAATGGAGGTGCCTGAAGTCATAGATTGAAGGTGTGGGGAGGTCATAGAATGGAGGTGTGTGAAGTCATAGAATGGAGGTCTGTGAAGTCATAGATTGGATGTTGCTGAAGTAAGAATAAAGGTGTGTGAACTCATAGAATTGAGGTATGTGAACTCATAGAATGGAGGTGTGTGAATTCATGGAACGGAGGTGTGTGATGTTAAAAAATGGAGGTGTATGATGTCAAACAATGGAAGTGTGTGAAGTCATAGAATTGAGGTTTGTGAAGTCTTAGAATGGAGGTGTGTGAAGTCATAGAATGGAGGTGTGTGAAGTCACAGAAGGGAGGTGTGTGAAGTCACAGAATGGAGGTGTGTAAAGTCACAGAATGCAGGTGTGTGAAGGCACAGAATGGAGGGGTGTGAAGTCAAAGAATGGAGGTATGTGAAGTTACAGAATGGAGGGGTGTGAAGTCAGAATAGAGGTGTACGAAGTCATAGAATGGAAGTGTGTGAAGTCAGAATGGAGCTGTGTGAACTCATAGAATGGAGGTGTGTGAAGTCACAATGGAGATGTGTCAATTCATAGAATGGTGGTTTTTGAAGTCACAGAATGGATGTGTGGGAAGTCATAGAAAGGAGGTGTATGAAGTCAGATTGGAGGTATGTGAAGTCAAAGAATGGAGGTGTGTGAAGTCATAGAATGGAGGTGTGTGAAGTCATAGAATGGAGGTTTCTGAAGTAAGAATGGAGGTATGTGAAGTCATAGAATGGAGGTGTGTGAAGTCAAAATTTAGGTGTGTGAACTCATAGAATGGAGGTGTGTGAAGTCACAGAATGGAGGTGTGTGAAGTCAGAATGGAGGTGTGAAATCAGAGAATGGGGGTGGGTGAAGTCATAGAAAGTAGGTGAGGGAAGTCATAGAATGGAGAAGTGTGAAGTCATAGAGTGGAGGTGAGTGAAGTCACAGATTCGAAGTCTGTGAAGTCATAGAATGGAGGTTTGTGAAGTCAAAATGGAGGTGTGTGAACTCATAGAATGGAGGTGTGTGAAGTCACAATGGAGGTGTGTGAAGTCATAGAATGGAGGTGTTTGCAGTCACAGAATGGAGGTGTGTGAAGTCATAGAATGGAGGTGTGTGAAGTCACAGAATGGAGGTGTGTGAAGTCATAGAATGGAGGTGTGTGAAGTCACAGAATGGAGGTGTTTGAAGTCATAGAATTGAGGTGTGTGAAGTCATAGAATGGAGGTCTCTGAAGTCGCAGAATGGAGGTGTGTGAAGTCACGGAATGGAGGTGTGTGAAGGCACAGAATGGAGGTGTGTGAACTCAGAATGGAGGTGTGTGAAGTCACAGAATGGAGGTGTGTGAAGTCCTAGAATGGAAGTGTGTGAAGTCATAGAATAGAGGTGTGTGAAGTAAGAATGGAAGTGTGTGAAGTCACAGAATGGAGGTGTGTGAAGTCCTAGAATGGAAGTGTGTGAAGTCATAGAATGGAGGTGTGTGAAGCAAGAATGGAGGTGTGTGAAGTCACGGAATGGAGGTGTGTGAAGTCAGAATAGAGGTGTGTGAATTCACAGAATGGAGGTTTGTGAAGTCATATAACGGAGTTGTGTGAGGTCATAGAATGGATGTTTCTGAAGTAAGAATGAAGGTGTGTGAAGTCATAGAATGGAGGTGTGTGAAGTCATAGAATGGAGGTGTGTGAACTCACAATGGAGTTGTGTGAACTCAGAATGGAGGTGTGAGAAGTCACAGTTGGAGGTGTGTGAAGTCATAGAATAGAAGTGTGTGAAGTCATAGAATGGAGGTTGGTGAAGTAAGAATGGAGGTGTGGTAAGTCAAAGAATGGAGTTGTGTGAACTCAGAATAGAGGTGTGTGAATTCACAGAATGGAGGTTTGTGAAGTCATAGAACGGAGTTGTGTGAGGTCATAGAATGGATGTTTCTGAAGTAAGAATGAAGGTGTGTGAAGTCATAGAATGGAGGTGTGTGAAGTCATAGAATGGAGGTGTGTGAACTCACAATGGAGTTGTGTGAAGTCAAAGAATGGTGGTGTGTGAAGTCAAAGAATGGAAGTGTGTGAAGTCATAGAATGGAGCTATGTGAAGTCAGAATGGATGTGTGTGAAGTCATAGAATGGAGGTGTTTGCAATCAAAATGGTGGTATGTGAACTCATAGAATGGATGTGTGTGAAGTCAAAATGGATGTGTGTGAAGTCACAGAATGGAGGTTTGTGAAGTCAAAAAATGGAAGTGTGTGAAGTCAAAATGGAGGTGTGTGAAGTCACAGAATGGAGGTTTGTGAAGTCACAGAATGGAAGTTTGTGATGTCAAAATTGTGGTGTGTAAAGTCACAAATGGAGGTGTGTGAAGTCACAGAATGGAGGTTTGTGAAGTCACAGAATGGAGGTTTGTGAAGTCAAAATGGTGGTGTGTCAAGTCACAAATGGAGGTGTGTGAAGTCACAGAATGTAGGTGTGTGAACTCAAAATGGAGGTTTGTGAAGTGAAAGAATGGAGGTGTGTGAAGTCATAGAATGAAGGTGTGTGAAGTCACAGAATGAAGGTGTGTTAAGTCACAGAACGGAGGTGTGTGAACTCAGAATGGAAGTGTGTGAATTCCCAGAATGGACGTGTGGGAAGTTGTAGAATGGAGTTGTGTGAAGTCACAGAATGGAGATGTGTGAATTCATAGAATCGAGGTGTGTGAAGTCATAGAATGGAGGTGTGTGAAGTCACAGAATGGAGGTGTGTGAAGTCACAGAATGGAGGTGTGTGAACTCACAATGGAGGTGTGTGAAGTCACAGAATGGAGGTGTGTGAAGTCACAGAATGGAGGTGTGTGAAGTCAGAATGGAGTTGAATGAAGTCATAGAATGGAGGTATGTGATGTCAGAATGGAGGTGTGTGAAGTCATAGAATGGAGGTGTGTGAAGTCAGAATGGAGGGGTGTGAAGTCAAAGAATGGAGGTATGTGAAGTCACAGAATGGAGGGGTGTGAAGTCAGAATAGAGGTGTACGAAGTCATAGAATGGAGGTGTGTGAAGTCAGAATGCAGCTGTGTGAACTCATAGAATGGAGGTGTGTGAAGTCACAATGGAGATGTGTGAATTCATACAATGGTGGTTTTTGAAGTCACAGAATGGATGTGTGTGAAGTCATAGAATGGAGGTGTATGAAGTCAGATTGGAGGTATGTGAAGTCAAAGAATGGAGGTGTGTCAACTCAGAAATGAGGTATGTGAAGTCATAGCATGGAGGTGTGTGAAGTCATAGAATGGAGGTGTGTGAAGTCACAGAATGGAGCTGTGTGAAGTCAGAATGGAGGAGTGTGAAGTCATAGAATGGAAGTGTGTGAAGTCAGAATGGAGCTGTGTGACCTCATAGAATTGACGTGTGTGAAGTCAAAATGGAGGTGTGTGAAGACATAGAATGGAAGTGTGTGAAGTCACAGAATGGAGGTGTGTGAAGTCATAGAATGGATGTTTGTTAAGTAAGAATGAAGGTGTGCGAAGTCATAGAATGGAAGTGTGTGAAGTCACAGAATGAAGGTGTGTGAAGTCACAAAATGGGGGTGTGTTAAGTCACAGAATTGAGGTGTGTGAAGTCAGAGAATGGAGGTGTGTGAACTCAGAATGGAGGTGTGTGAAGTCACAGAACGGAGATTTGTGAAGTCATAGAATGGAGGTGCGTGAAGTCATAGAATGGATGTTTCTGAAGTAAGAATGAAGGTGTGTGAAGTCATAGAATGGAGGTGTGTGAAGTCAAAATGGAGGTGTGTGAACTCATAGAATGGAGGTGTGTGAACTCATAGAATGGAGGTGTGTGAAGTCATGGAATGGAGGTGTGTGAAGTCAAAGAATGGAGGTGTGTGAAGTCAAACAATAAAGGTGTGTGAATTCACAGAATGGAGGTGTTTGAAATCACAGAATGCAGGTTTGTGAAGTCAAAAAGGTGGTGTGTAGAGTCACAAATGGAGGTTTGTGAACTCATAGAATGGAGATGTGTGAAGTCTAAGAATGGAGGTGTGTGAAGTCATGGAATGGAGGTGTGTGAAGTCAGAATGGAGTTGAATGAAGTCATAGAATGGAGGTGTGTGAAGTCACAGAATGGAGGTGTATGAAGTCATAGAATGGAGCTGTGTGAAGTCAGATGGGAGGTGTGTGAAGTCACAGAATGGAGGTGTGTGAACTCAGAATGGAGGTGTGTGAAGTCACAGAGTGGAGGTGTGTGAAGTCATAGAATGGAGGTATGTGAAGTCATAGAATGGAAGTGTGTGAAGTCATAATGTAGGTGTGTGAAGTCACAGAATTGAGGTGTGTGAAGTTACAGAATGGAGGTGTGTGAAGTCATAGATTGGAGGTGTGTGAAGTCATAGAATGGAGGTGCGTGAATTCATAGAATGGATGTTTGTGAAGTAAGAATGAAGGTGTGTTAAGTCATAGAATGGAGGTGTGTGAAGTCATAGAATGGAGGTGTGTGAAGTCAGAATGGAGTTGAATGAAGTCATAGAATGGAGGTGTGTGATGTCAGAATGGAGGTGTGTGAAGTCATAGAATGGAGGTGTGTGAAGTCAGAATGGAGGGGTGTGAAGTCAAAGAATGGATGTATGTGAAGTCACAGAATGGAGGGGTGTGAAGTCAGAATAGAGGTGTACGAAGTCATAGAATGGAGGTGTGTGAAGTCAGAATGGAGCTGTGTGAACTCATAGAATGGAGGTGTGTGAAGTCACAATGGAGATGTGTGAATTCATAGAATGGTGGTTTTTGAAGTCACAGAATGGATGTGTGTGAAGTCATAGAATGGAGGTGTATGAAGTCAGATTGGAGGTATGTGAAGTCAAAGAATGGAGGTGTGTCAACTCAGAAATGAGGTATGTGAAGTCATAGAATGGAGGTGTGTGTAGTCATAGAATGGAGGTGTGTGAAGTCACAGAATTGAGCTGTGTGAAACCAGAATGGAGGAGTGTGAAGTCATAGAATGGAAGTGTGTGAAGTCAGAATGGAGCTGTGTGAACTCATAGAATGGACGTGTGTGAAGTCAAAAAGGAGGTATGTGAAGACATAGAATGGAGGTGTGTGAAGTCACAGAATGGAGGTGTGTGAAGTCATAGAATGGAAGTGTGTGAAGTCATAGAATGGATGTTTGTGAAGTAAGAATGAAGGTGTGTGAAGTCACAGAATGGAAGTGTGTGAAGTCACAGAATGGAGGTGTGTGAAGTCACAGAATGGAGGTGTGTTAAGTCACAGAATGGAGGTGTGTGAAGTCAGAGAATGGAGGTGTGTGAACTCAGAATGGAGGTGTGTGAAGTCACAAAACGGAGATTTGTGAAGTCATAGAATGGAGGTGCGTGAGGTCATAGAATGGATGTTTCTGAAGTAAGAATGAAGGTGTGTGAACTCATAGAATGGAGGTGTGTGAAGTCAAAATGGAGGTGTGTGAACTCATAGAATGGAGGTGTGTGAAGTCATGGAATGGAGGTGTGCGAAGTCATGGAATGGAGGTGTGTGAAGTCAGATTGGAGGTGTGTGAAGTCACAGAATGGAGGTGTGTGAACTCAGAATGGAGGTGTGTGAAGTCACAGAATGCTGGTGTGTGAAGTCATAGAATGGAGGTGTGTGAAGTCAGAATGGAGTTGAATGAAGTCATAGACTGGAGGTTTGTGATGTCAGAATGGAGGTGTGTGAAGTCATAGAATGGAGGTGTGTGAAGTCAGTATGGAGGTGTGTGAACTCATAGAATGGAGGTGTGTGAAGTCACAGTGGAGGTGTGTGAAGTCATAGAATGGAGGTGTGAGAAGTCACAGAATGGAGGTGTATGAAGTCATAGAATGGAGCTGTGTGAAGTCAGATGGGAGGTGTGTGAAGTCACAGAATGGAGGTGTGTGAACTCAGAATGGAGGTGTGTGAAGTCACAGAATGGAGGTGTGTGAAGTCATAGAATGGAGGTATGTGAAGTCAGAGAATGGAGGTGTGTGAAGTCATAATGTAGGTGTGTGAAGTCACAGAATTGAGGTGTGTGAAGTCACAGAATGGAGGTGTGTGAAGTCATAGATTGGAGGCGTGTGAAGTCATAGAATGGAGGTGCGTGAAGTAATAGAATGGATGTTTGTGAAGTAAGAATGAAGGTGTGTTAAGTCATAGAATGGAGGTGTGTGAAGTCATAGAATGGAGGTGTGTGAAGTCATAGAATGGAGGTGTGTGAAGTCACAGAATTGATGTTTGTGAGGTCAGAATGGAGGTGTGTGAAGTCAGAATGGAGGTTTGTGAAGTCAGAGAATGGAGGTTTGTGAAGTCATAGAATGGAGGTGTGTGAACTCACAATGGAGTTGTGTGAAGTCAAAGAATGGTGGTGTGTGAAGTCAAAGAATGGAAGTGTGTGAAGTCATAGAATGGAGCTGTGTGAAGTCAGAATGGAGGTGTGTGAAGTCATAGAATGGAGGTGTGTGAACTCACAATGGAGTTGTGTGAAGTCAAAGAATGGCGGTGTGTGAAGTCAAAGAATGGAAGTGTGTGAAGTCATAGAATGGACGTGTGTGAGGTCATAGAATGGAGGTGTGTGAAGTCATAGAATGGAGGTGTGTGAAGTCACAGAATTGATGTTTGTGAAGTCAGAATGGAGGTTTGTGAAGTCAGAATGGAGGTGTGTGAAGTCATAGAATGGAGGTGTGTGAAGTGACAATGCAGGTGTGTGAACTCATAGAATGGAGATGTGTGAAGTCACAGAATGGAGGTTTGTGAAGTCATAGAATGGAGGTGTGTGAAGTCATAGAATGGAGGTGTGTGAAGTCATAGAATGGAGGTGTGTGAAGTCATAGAATGGACGTTTGTGAACTCATAGAATGGAGGTCTGTAAAGTCATAGAATGGATGTATTTGAAGTAAGAATGTAGGGGTGTGAAGTCATAGAATGGAGGTGTTTGCAATCAAAATGGTGGTATGTGAACTCATAGAATGGATGTGTGTGAAGTCAAAATGGAGGTGTGTGAAGTCACAGAATGGAGGTTTGTGAAGTCAAAGAATGGAAGTGTGTGAAGTCAAAATGGAGGTGTGTGAAGTCACAGAATGGAGGTTTGTGAAGTCACAGAATGGAGGTTTGTGAAGTCAAAATGGTGGTGTGTAAATCACAAATGGAGGTGTGTGAAGTCACAGAATGGAGGTTTGTGAAGTCACAGAATGGAGGTTTGTGAAGTCAAAATGGTGGTGTGTAAAGTCACAAATGGAGGTGTGTGAAGTCACAGAATGTAGGTGTGTGAACTCAAAATGGAGGTGTGTGAAGTGAAAGAATGGAGGTGTGTGAAGTCATAGAATGAAGGTTTGTGAAGTCACAGAATGAAGGTGTGTTACGTCACAGAACGGACGTGTGTGAACTCAGAATGGAGGTGTGTGAAGTCCCAGAATGGAGGTGTGGGAAGTCATAGAATGGAGTTTTGTGAAGTCACAGATTGGAGATGTGTGAATTCATAGAATCGAGGTGTGTGAAGTCATAGAATGGAGGTGTGTGAAGTCACAGAATGGAGGTGTGTGAAGTCACAGAATGGAGGTGTGTGAAGTTACAGAATGGAGGTGTGTGAACTCACAATGGAGGTGTGTGAAGTCAAAGAATGGAGGTGTGTGAAGTCATAGAATGCAAGTGTGTGAAGTCATAGAATGAAGGTGTGTGAAGCCAGAATTGAGGTGTGTGAACACACAGAATTGAGGTGTGTGAACTCAGAATGAAGGTGTGTGAAGTCAAAGAATGGAGGTTTGTGAAGTCATAGAATGGAGGTGTATGAAGTCATAGAATGGATGTTTCTGAAGTAGAATGGAGGTGTGTGAAGTCATTGAATGGAGGTGTGTGAAGTCAAAATGGAGGTGTGCGAACTCATAAAATGGAGATGAGTGAAGTCATGGAAAGGAGGTGTGTGAAGTCCAAAAATGGAGGTGTGTGAAGTCAAACAATGGTGGTGTGTGAAGTCACAGAACGGAGGTGTGTGAAGTCAAAGAATGGAAGTGTGTGGGGTCAAAATGGAGGTGTGTGAAGTCACAGAATGGAGGTGTGTGAAGTCAAAGATTGGAGGTGTGTGAAGTCATCGAAAGGAGGTGTGTGAAGTCATGGAATGGAGGTGTGTGAAGTCACAGAATGGCGGTGTGTGAAGTGAGAATGGAGTTGTGTGAAGTCATAGAATGTAGGTGTGTGAAGTCAAAATGGAGGTGTGTGAAGTCATTGAATGGAGGTGTGTGAAGTCAGAATGGAGGTGTGTGAACTCATAGAATGGAGGTGTGAAGTCACAATTGAGGTGAGTGAAGTCATAGAATGGAGGTGTGTGAAGTCACAGTATGGAGATGTGTGAAATCATAGAATGGAGCGGTGTGAAGTCAGATTTGAGGCGTGTGAATTCACAGAATGGAGGTGTGTGAACTCAGAATAGACTTGTGTGAAGTCACAGAATGCATTTGTGAAGTCATACAATGGAGGTGTGTGAAGTCATAGAATGGAGGTGTGTGAAGTCATAATGGAGGTGTGTGAAGTCACAGAATTGAGGTGTGTGAAGTCACAGATGGAGGTGTGTGAAGTCATAGAATGGAGGTGTGTGAAGTCATAGAATGGAGGTGTGTGAACTCACAATGGAGGAGTGTGAAGTCAAAGTATGGAGGTGTGTGAAGTCATAGAATGGAAGTGTGTGAAGTCATAGAATGAAGGTGTGTGAAGCCAGAATTGAGGTGTGTGAAGTAAAAATGGAGATGTGTGATGTCACAGAATGGACGTGTGTGAAGTCATAGAATGGAGGTGTGTGAAGTCACAGAATAGAGGTGTGTGAGGTCACAGAATGGAGGTGTGTGAAGTCACAGAATGGAGGTGTGTGAAGTCAAAATGGAGGTTGTGAACTCATAGAATGGAGGTGTGTGAACTCAGAGAATGGAGGTGTGTGAAGTCAGGAATGGAGGTGTATGAAGTCAAAGAATGGAGGTGTGAAGTCAAACAATAAATGTGTGTGAAGTCACAGAATGGAGGTGTGTGAAATCACAGAATGGAGGTGTGTGAAGTCAAAAAGGTGGTGTGTAGAGTCACAAATGGAGGTGTGTGAACTCATAGAATGGAGGTGTGTGAAGTCACAGAATTGATGTTTGTGAAGTCAGAATGGAGGTGTGTGAACTCACAATGGAGGTGTGTGAAGTCAAAGAATGAAGGTGTGTGAAGTCAAAGAATGGAAGTGTGTGAAGTCATAGAATGGAGGTGTGTGATGTCATAGAATGGAGGTGTGTGAAGTCACAGAATTGATGTTTGTGAGGTCAGAATGCAGGTGTGTGAAGTCAGAATGGAGGTTTGTGAAGTCAGAGAATGGAGGTGTGTGAAGTCATACAGTGGAGGCGGGTGAAGTCATAGAATGGAGGTGTGTGAAGTCATAGAATGGACGTTTGTGAACTCATAGAATGGAGGTCTGTAAAGTCATAGAATGGATGTTTTTGAAGTAAGAATGTAGGGGTGTGAAGTCATAGAATGGAGGTGTGTGCAATCAAAATGGTGGTATGTGAACTCATAGAATGGATGTGTGTGAAGTCAAAATGGAGGTGTGTGAAGTCACAGAATGGAGGTTTGTGAAGTCACAGAATGGAGGTTTGTGAAGTCAAAATGGTGGTGTGTATAGTCACAAATGGAGGTGTGTGAAGTCACAGAATGGAGGTTTGTGAAGTCACAGAATGGAGGTTTGTGAAGTCAAAATGGTGGTGTGTAAAGTCACAAATGGAGGTGTGTGAAGTCACAGAATGTAGGTGTGTGAACTCAAAATGGAGGTTTGTGAAGTGAAAGAATGGAGGTGTGTGAAGTCATAGAATGAAGGTGTGTGAAGTCACAGAATGAAGGTGTGTTAAGTCACAGAACGGAGGTGTGTGAACTCAGAATGGAAGTGTGTGAAGTCCCAGAATGGAGGTGTGGGAAGTCATAGAATGGAGTTGTGTGAAGTCACAGAATGGAGATGTGTGAATTCATAGAATCGAGGTGTGTGAAGTCATAGAATGGAGGTGTGTGAAATCACAGAATGGAGGTGTGTGAAGTCACAGAATGGC
Source organism: Megascapheus bottae (assembly GCA_024803745.1). Taxonomy (NCBI): domain Eukaryota; kingdom Metazoa; phylum Chordata; class Mammalia; order Rodentia; family Geomyidae; genus Megascapheus; species Megascapheus bottae. The sequence goes on from JANJXV010000426.1 coordinate 651,565, forward strand.
GGTGTGTGAAGTCACAGAACGGTGGTGTGTGAACTCACAATGGAGGTGTGTGAAGTCACAGAATGGAGGTGTGTGAAGTCATAGAATGGAGGTGTGTGAAGTCAGAATGGAGTTGAATGAAGTCATAGAATGGAGGTGTGTGATGTCAGAATGGAGGTGTGTGAAGTCATAGAATGGAGGTGTGTGAAGTCAGAATGGAGGTGTGTGACCTCATAGAATGGAGGTGGGTGAAGTCACAGTGGAGGTGTGTGAAGTCATAGAATGGAGGTGTGTGAAGTCACAGAATGGAGGTGTATGAAGTCATGGAATGGAGCTGTGTGAAGTCAGATGGGAGGTGTGTGAAGTCACAGAATGGAGGTGTGTGAACTCAGAATGGAGGTGTGTGAAGTCACAGAATGGAGGTGTGTGAAGTCATAGAATGGAGGTATGTGAAGTCATACAGTGGAGGTGTGTGAAGTCATAATGTAGGTGTGTGAAGTCACAGAATTGAGGTGTGTGAAGTCACAGAATGCAGGTGTGTGAAGTCATAGATTGAAGGTGTGTGAAGGCATAGAATGGAGGTGCGTGAAGTCATAGAATGGATGTTTGTGAAGAAAGAATGAAGGTGTGTTAAGTCATATAATGGAGGTGTGTGAAGGCACAGAATGGAGGTGTGTGAAGTCATGGAAAGGAGCTGTGTGAAGTCAGAATGGAGGTGTGTGAAGTCAGAATGGAGGTGTGTGAAGTCATAGAATGGAGGTGTATGAAGTCATAGAATGGATGTTTCTGAAGTAGAATGGAGGTGTGTGAAGTCATTGAATGTAGGTGTGTGAAATCAAAATGGAGGTGTGCGAACTCATAAAATGGAGATGAGTGAAGTCATGGAAAGGAGGTGTGTGAAGTCCAAAAATGGAGGTGTGTGAAGTCAAACAATGGTGGTGTGTGAAGTCACAGAACGGAGGTGTGTGAAGTCAAAGAATGGAAGTGTGTGAGGTCAAAATGGAGGTGTGTGAAGTCACAGAATGGAGGTGTGGGAAGTCACAGAATGGAGGTGTGTGAAGTCATCGATAGGAGGTGTGTGAAGGCATGGAATGGAGGTGTGTGAAGTCACAGAATGGCGGTGTGTGAAGCCAGAATGGAGGTGTGTGAAGTCATAGAATGGAGTTGTGTGAACTCACAATGGAGTTGTGTGAAGTCAAAGAATGGTGGTGTGTGAAGTCAAAGAATGGAAGTGTGTGAAGTCATAGAATGGAGCTGTGTGAAGTCAGAATGGGGGTGTGTGAAGTCATAGAATGCAGGTGTGTGAACTCACAATGGAGTTTTGTGAAGTCAAAGAATGGTGGTGTGTGAAGTCAAAGAATGGAAGTGTGTGAAGTCATAGAATGGAGGTGTGTGACGTCATAGAATGGACGTGTGTGAAGTCATAGAATGGAGGTGTGTGAAGTCACAGAATTGATGTTTGTGAGGTCAGAATGGAGGTGTGTGAAGTCAGAATGGAGGTTTGTGAAGTCAGAGAATGGAGGTGTGTGAAGTCATATAATGGAGGTGTGTGAAGTCATAGAATGGAGGTGTGTGAAGTCACAGAATTGATGTTTGTGAAATCAGAATGAAGCTGTGTGAACTCACAATGGAGGTGTGTGAATTCAAAGAATGGATGTGTGTGAAGTCACAGAATTGATGTTTGTGAAGCCAGAATGGAGGTTTGTGAAGTCAGAATGGAGGTGTGTAAAGTCATAGAATGGAGGTGTGTGAAGTCACAATGCAGGTGTGTGAACTCATAGAATGGAGATGTGTGAAGTCACAGAATGGAGGTGTGTGAAGTCATAGAATGGAGGTGTGTGAAGTCATAGAATGGAGGTGTGTGAAGTCATAGAATGGAGGTGTGTGAAGTCATAGAATGGACGTTTCTGAACTCATAGAATGGAGGTCTGTAAAGTCATAGAATGGATGTTTTTGAAGTAAGAATGTAGGGGTGTGAAGTCATAGAATGGAGGTGTGTGCAATCAAAATGGCGGTATGTGAACTCATAGAATGGATGTGTGTGAAGTCAAAATGGAGGTGTGTGAAGTCACAGAATGGAGGTTTGTGAAGTCAAAGAATGGAAGTGTGTGAAGTCAAAATGGAGGTGTGTGAAGTCACAGAATGGAGGTTTGTGAAGTCACAGAATGGAGGTTTGTGAAGTCAAAATGGTGGTGTGTAAAGTCACAAATGGAGGTGTGTGAAGTCACAGAATGGAGGTTTGTGAAGTCACAGAATGGAGGTTTGTGAAGTCAAAATGGTGGTGTGTAAAGTCACAAATGGAGGTGTGTGAAGTCACAGAATGTAGGTGTGTGAACTCAAAATGGAGGTGTGTGAAGTGAAAGAATGGAGGTGTGTGAAGTCATAGAATGAAGGTGTGTGAAGTCACAGAATGAAGGTGTGTTAAGTTACAGAACAGAGGTGTGTGAACTCAGAATGGAGGTGTGTGAAGTCCCAGAATGGAGGTGTGGGAAGTCATAGAATGGAGTTGTGTGAAGTCACAGAATGGAGGTGTGTGAAGTCACAGAATGGAGGTGTGTGAACTCAGAATGAAGGTGTGTGAAGTCAAAGAATAGAGGTTTGTGAAGTCATAGAATGGAGGTGTATGAAGTCATAGAATGGATGTTTCTGAAGTAGAATGGAGGTGTGTGAAGTCATGGAATGGAGGTGTGTGAAATCAAAGAATGGAGGTGTGTGAAGTCAAACAATGGAGGTATGCGAAGTCACAGAATGGAGGTTTGTGAAGTCACCGATGGAGGTTTGCGAAGTCAAAATGGTGGTGTGTAAAGTCACAGAATGGAGGTGTGTGAAGTCAAAGAATGAAAGTGTGTGAAGTCAAAATGGAGGTGTGTGAAGTCACAGAATGGAGGTGTGTGAAGTCACAGAATGGAGGTGTGTGAAGTCATCCAAAGGATTTGTGTGAAGTCATGCAATGGAGGTGTGTGAAGTCAGAGAATGGCGGTGTGTGAAGTCAGAATGGAGTTGTGTGAAGTCATAGAATGTAGGTGTGTGAAGTCAGAATGGAAGTGTGTGAAGTCATAGAATGGAGGTGTGTGAAGTCAGAATGGAGGTGTGTGAACTCATAGAATGGAGGTGTGAAGTCACAATGGAGGTGTGTGAAGTCATAGAATGGAGGTTTGTGAAGTCACAGTATGGAGGTGTGTGAAATCATAGAATGGAGCTGTGTGAAGTCAGATATGAGGAGTGTGAAGTCACAGAATGGAGGTGTGTGAACTCAGAATGGAGGTGAGTGAAGTCACAGAATGGAGATGTGAAGTCATAGAATGGAGGTGTGTGAAGTTATAGAGTGGAGGTGTGTGAAGTCATAATGAAGGTGTGTGAAGTCACAGAATGGAGGTGTGTGAAGTCACAGATGCAGGTGTGGGAAGTCATAGAATGCAGGTGTGTTAAGTCATAGAATGGAGGTGTGTGAAGTCGTAGAATTGATGTGTGTGAAGTAAGAATGAAGGTGTTTTAAGTCATAGAATGGAGGTGTTTGAAGGCACAGAATGGAGGTGTGTGAAGTCACAGAATGGAGGTGTGTGAACTCACAATGGAGGTGTGTGAAGTCAAAAAGGTGGTGTGTAGAGTCACAAATGGAGGTGTGTGAACTCATAAAATGGAGGTGTGTGAAGTCACAGAATTGATGTTTGTGAAGTCAGAATCGAGGTGTGTGAACTCACAATGGAGGTGTGTGAAGTCAAAGAATGGAGGTGTGTGAGGACAAAGAATGGAAGTGTGTGAAGTCATAGAATGGAGGTGTGTGAAGTCATAGAATGGAGGTGTGTGAAGACATAGAATGGAGGTGTGTGAAGTCACAGAATTGATGTTTGTGAGGTCAGAATGGAGGTGTGTGAAGTCAGAATGGAGGTTTGTGAAGTCAGAGAATGGAGGTGTGTGAAGTCATACAATGGAGGCATGTGAAGTCATAGAATGGAGGTGTGTGAAGTCACAGAATTGATGTTTGTGAAGTCAGAATGTAGGTGTGTGAACTCACAATGGAGGTGTGTGAAGTCAAAGAATGGAGGTGTGTGAAGTCACAGAATTGATGTTTGTAAAGTCAGAATGGAGGTGTGTGAAGTCAGAATGGAGGTGTGTGAAGTCATAGAATGGAGGTGTGTGAAGTCACAATACAGGTGTGTGAACTCATAGAATGGAGATGTGTGAAGTCACAGAATGGAGGTGTGTGCAGTCATAGAATGGAGGTGTGTGAAGTCATAGAATGGAGGTGTGTGAAGTCATAGAAGGGAGGTTTGTGAACTCATAGAATGGAGGTCTGTAAAGTCATAGAATGGATGTTTTTGAAGTAAGAATGTAGGGGAGTGAAGTCATAGAATGGAGGTGTGTGCAATCAAAATGGTGGTATGTGAACTCATAGAATGGATGTGTGTGAACTGATAGAGTGGAGGTGTGTGAAGTCATGGAATGGAGGTGTGTGAAATCAAAGAATGGAGGTGTGTGAAGTCAAACAATGGAGGTATGCGAAGTCACAGAATGGAGGTTTGTGAAGTCACCGATGGAGGTTTGCGAAGTCAAAATGGTGGTGTGTAAAGTCACAGAATGGAGGTGTGTGAAGTCAAAGAATGAAAGTGTGTGAAGTCAAAATGGAGGTGTGTGAAGTCACAGAATGGAGGTGTGTGAAGTCACAGAATGGAGGTGTGTGAAGTCATCCAAAGGATTTGTGTGAAGTCATGCAATGGAGGTGTGTGAAGTCTGAGAATGGCGGTGTGTGAAGTCAGAATGGAGTTGTGTGAAGTCATAGAATGTAGGTGTGTGAAGTCAGAATGGAAGTGTGTGAAGTCATAGAATGGAGGTGTGTGAAGTCAGAATGGAGGTGTGTGAACTCATAGAATGGAGGTGTGAAGTCACAATGGAGGTGTGTGAAGTCATAGAATGGAGGTTTGTGAAGTCACAGTATGGAGGTGTGTGAAATCATAGAATGGAGCTGTGTGAAGTCAGATATGAGGAGTGTGAAGTCACAGAATGGAGGTGTGTGAACTCAGAATGGAGGTGAGTGAAGTCACAGAATGGAGATGTGAAGTCATAGAATGGAGGTGTGTGAAGTCATAGAGTGGAGGTGTGTGAAGTCATAATGAAGGTGTGTGAAGTCACAGAATGGAGGTGTGTGAAGTCACAGATGCAGGTGTGGGAAGTCATAGAATGCAGGTGTGTTAAGTCATAGAATGGAGGTGTGTGAAGTCGTAGAATTGATGTTTGTGAAGTAAGAATGAAGGTGTTTTAAGTCATAGAATGGAGGTGTTTGAAGGCACAGAATGGAGGTGTGTGAAGTCACAGAATGGAGGTGTGTGAACTCACAAAGGAGGTGTGTGAAGTCAAAGAATGGGGTGTGCGAAGTCATAGAATGGAAGTGTGTGAAATCATAGAATGAAGGTGTGTGAAGCCAGAATTGAGGTGTGTGAAGTCGCAGAAGTGAGGTGTGTGAACTCAGAATGAAGGTGTGTTAAGTCATAGAATGGAGGTGTGTGAAGGCAGAGAATGGAGGTGTGTGAAGTCATAGAATGGAGCTGTGTGAAGTCATAGAATGGAGGTTTGTGAAGTCATAGAATGTAGGTGTGTGAAGTCATAGAATGGAGGTGTGTGAAGTCAAAATGGTGGTGTGTGAACCCATAGAATGGAGGTGTGTGAACTGATAGAGTGGAGGTGTGTGAAGTCATGGAATGGAGGTGTGTGAAGTCAAAATGAAGGTGTGTGAAGTCACAGAATGGAGGTGTGTGAAGTCAGAATGGAGGTGTGTGAACTCATAGAATGGAGGTGTGAAGTCACAATGGAGGTGTGTGAAGTCATAGAATGGAGGTGTGTGAAGTCACAGTATGGAGGTGTGTGAAATCATAGAATGGAGCTGTGTGAAGTCAGATTTGAGGAGTGTGAATTCACAGAATGGACGTGTGTGAACTCAGAATAGAGGTGTGTGAAGACACAGAATGGAGGTGTGAAGTCATAGAATGGAGGTGTGTGTAGTCATAATGGAGGTGTGTGAAGTCACAGAATTGAGGTGTGTGAAGTCACAGATGGAGGTGTGTGAAGTCATAGAATGGAGGTGTGTGAAGTCATAGAATGGAGGTGTGTGAACTCACAATGGAGGAGTGTGAAGTCAAAGTATGGAGGTGTGTGAAGTCATAGAATGGAAGTGTGTGAAGTCATAGAATGAAGGTGTGTGAAACCAGAATTGAGGTGTGTGAAGTCAAAATGGAGATGTGTGATGTCACAGAATGGAGGTGTATGAAGTCACAGAATGGAGGTGTGTGAAGTCATAGAATGGAGGTGTGTGAAGTCACAAAATGGAGATGTGTGAAGTCACAGAATGGAGGTGTGTGAAGTCAAAATGGAGGTGTGTGAACTCATAGAATGGAGGTGTGTGAACTCATAGAATGGAAGTGTGTGAAGTCATGGAATGGAGGTGTGTGAAGTCAAAGAATGGAGTTGTGAAGTCAAACAATAAAGGTGTGTGAAGTCACAGAATGGAGGTGTGTGATCACAGAATGGAGGTGTGTGAAGTCAAAAAGGTGGTGTGTAGAGTCACAAATGGAGGTGTGTGAACTCATAAAATGGAGGTGTGTGAAGTCACAGAATTGATGTTTGTGAAGTCAGAATCGAGGTGTGTGAACTCACAATGGAGGTGTGTGAAGTCAAAGAATGGAGGTGTGTGAGGACAAAGAATGGAAGTGTGTGAAGTCATAGAATGGAGGTGTGTGAAGTCATAGAATGGAGGTGTGTGAAGACATAGAATGGAGGTGTGTGAAGTCACAGAATTGATGTTTGTGAGGTCAGAATGGAGGTGTGTGAAGTCAGAATGGAGGTTTGTGAAGTCAGAGAATGGAGGTGTGTGAAGTCATACAATGGAGGCATGTGAAGTCATAGAATGGAGGTGTGTGAAGTCACAGAATTGATGTTTGTGAAGTCAGAATGTAGGTGTGTGAACTCACAATGGAGGTGTGTGAAGTCAAAGAATGGAGGTGTGTGAAGTCACAGAATTGATGTTTGTAAAGTCAGAATGGAGGTGTGTGAAGTCAGAATGGAGGTGTGTGAAGTCATAGAATGGAGGTGTGTGAAGTCACAATACAGGTGTGTGAACTCATAGAATGGAGATGTGTGAAGTCACAGAAAGGAGGTGTGTGCAGTCATAGAATGGAGGTGTGTGAAGTCATAGAATGGAGGTGTGTGAAGTCATAGAATGGAGGTTTGTGAACTCATAGAATGGAGGTCTGTAAAGTCATAGAATGGATGTTTTTGAAGTAAGAATGTAGGGGAGTGAAGTCATAGAAAGGAGGTGTGTGCAATCAAAATGGTGGTATGTGAACTCATAGAATGGATGTGTGTGAACTGATAGAGTGGAGGTGTGTGAAGTCATGGAATGGAGGTGTGTGAAATCAAAGAATGGAGGTGTGTGAAGTCAAACAATGGAGGTATGCGAAGTCACAGAATGGAGGTTTGTGAAGTCACCGATGGAGGTTTGCGAAGTCAAAATGGTGGTGTGTAAAGTCACAGAATGGAGGTGTGTGAAGTCAAAGAATGAAAGTGTGTGAAGTCAAAATGGAGGTGTGTGAAGTCACAGAATGGAGGTGTGTGAAGTCACAGAATGGAGGTGTGTGAAGTCATCCAAAGGATTTGTGTGAAGTCATGCAATGGAGGTGTGTGAAGTCAGAGAATGGCGGTGTGTGAAGTCAGAATGGAGTTGTGTGAAGTCATAGAATGTAGGTGTGTGAAGTCAGAATGGAAGTGTGTGAAGTCATAGAATGGAGGTGTGTGAAGTCAGAATGGAGGTGTGTGAACTCATAGAATGGAGGTGTGAAGTCACAATGGAGGTGTGTGAAGTCATAGAATGGAGGTTTGTGAAGTCACAGTATGGAGGTGTGTGAAATCATAGAATGGAGCTGTGTGAAGTCAGATATGAGGAGTGTGAAGTCACAGAATGGAGGTGTGTGAACTCAGAATGGAGGTGAGTGAAGTCACAGAATGGAGATGTGAAGTCATAGAATGGAGGTGTGTGAAGTTATAGAGTGGAGGTGTGTGAAGTCATAATGAAGGTGTGTGAAGTCACAGAATGGAGGTGTGTGAAGTCACAGATGCAGGTGTGGGAAGTCATAGAATGCAGGTGTGTTAAGTCATAGAATGGAGGTGTTTGAAGGCACAGAATGGAGGTGTGTGAAGTCACAGAATGGAGGTGTGTGAACTCACAATGGAGGTGTGTGAAGTCAAAGAATGGGGTGTGCGAAGTCATAGAATGGAAGTGTGTGAAATCATAGAATGAAGGTGTGTGAAGCCAGAATTGAGGTGTGTGAAGTCGCAGAAGTGAGGTGTGTGAACTCAGAATGAAGGTGTGTTAAGTCATAGAATGGAGGTGTGTGAAGGCACAGAATGGAGGTGTGTGAAGTCATAGAATGGAGCTGTGTGAAGTCTTAGAATGGAGGTTTGTGAAGTCATAGAATGTAGGTGTGTGAAGTCATAGAATGGAGGTGTGTGAAGTCAAAATGGTGGTGTGTGAACTCATAGAATGGAGGTGTGTGAACTGATAGAGTGGAGGTGTGTGAAGTCATGGAATGGAGGTGTGTGAAGTCAAAATGGAGGTGTGTGAAGTCACAGAATGGAGGTGTGTGAAGTCAGAATGGAGGTGTGTGAACTCATAGAATGGAGGTGTGAAGTCACAATGGAGGTGTGTGAAGTCATAGAATGGAGGTGTGTGAAGTCACAGTATGGAGGTGTGTGAAATCATAGAATGGAGCTGTGTGAAGTCAGATTTGAGGAGTGTGAATTCACAGAATGGAGGTGTGTGAACTCAGAATAGAGGTGTGTGAAGACACAGAATGGAGGTGTGAAGTCATAGAATGGAGGTGTGTGTAGTCATAATGGAGGTGTGTGAAGTCACAGAATTGAGGTGTGTGAAGTCACAGATGGAGGTGTGTGAAGTCATAGAATGGAGGTGTGTGAAGTCATAGAATGGAGGTGTGTGAACTCACAATGGAGGAGTGTGAAGTCAAAGTATGGAGGTGTGTGAAGTCATAGAATGGAAGTGTGTGAAGTCATAGAATGAAGGTGTGTGAAACCAGAATTGAGGTGTGTGAAGTCAAAATGGAGATGTGTGATGTCACAGAATGGAGGTGTATGAAGTCACAGAATGGAGGTGTGTGAAGTCATAGAATGGAGGTGTGTGAAGTCACAAAATGGAGATGTGTGAAGTCACAGAATGGAGGTGTGTGAAGTCAAAATGGAGGTGTGTGAACTCATAGAATGGAGGTGTGTGAACTCATAGAATGGAAGTGTGTGAAGTCATGGAATGGAGGTGTGTGAAGTCAAAGAATGGAGTTGTGAAGTCAAACAATAAAGGTGTGTGAAGTCACAGAATGGAGGTGTGTGATCACAGAATGGAGGTGTGTGAAGTCAAAAAGGTGGTGTGTAGAGTCACAAATGGAGGTGTGTGAACTCATAAAATGGAGGTGTGTGAAGTCACAGAATTGATGTTTGTGAAGTCAGAATCGAGGTGTGTGAACTCACAATGGAGGTGTGTGAAGTCAAAGAATGGAGGTGTGTGAGGACAAAGAATGGAAGTGTGTGAAGTCATAGAATGGAGGTGTGTGAAGTCATAGAATGGAGGTGTGTGAAGACATAGAATGGAGGTGTGTGAAGTCACAGAATTGATGTTTGTGAGGTCAGAATGGAGGTGTGTGAAGTCAGAATGGAGGTTTGTGAAGTCAGAGAATGGAGGTGTGTGAAGTCATACAATGGAGGCATGTGAAGTCATAGAATGGAGGTGTGTGAAGTCACAGAATTGATGTTTGTGAAGTCAGAATGTAGGTGTGTGAACTCACAATGGAGGTGTGTGAAGTCAAAGAATGGAGGTGTGTGAAGTCACAGAATTGATGTTTGTAAAGTCAGAATGGAGGTGTGTGAAGTCAGAATGGAGGTGTGTGAAGTCATAGAATGGAGGTGTGTGAAGTCACAATACAGGTGTGTGAACTCATAGAATGGAGATGTGTGAAGTCACAGAATGGAGGTGTGTGCAGTCATAGAATGGAGGTGTGTGAAGTCATAGAATGGAGGTGTGTGAAGTCATAGAATGGAGGTTTGTGAACTCATAGAATGGAGGTCTGTAAAGTCATAGAATGGATGTTTTTGAAGTAAGAATGTAGGGGAGTGAAGTCATAGAATGGAGGTGTGTGCAATCAAAATGGTGGTATGTGAACTCATAGAATGGATGTGTGTGAACTGATAGAGTGGAGGTGTGTGAAGTCATGGAATGGAGGTGTGTGAAATCAAAGTATGGAGGTGTGTGAAGTCAAACAATGGAGGTATGCGAAGTCACAGAATGGAGGATTGTGAAGTCACCGATGGAGGTTTGCGAAGTCAAAATGGTTGTGTGTAAAGTCACAGAATGGAGGTGTGTGAAGTCAAAGAATGAAAGTGTGTGAAGTCAAAATGGAGGTGTGTGAAGTCACAGAATGGAGGTGTGTGAAGTCACAGAATGGAGGTGTGTGAAGTCATCCAAAGGATTTGTGTGAAGTCATGCAATGGAGGTGTGTGAAGTCAGAGAATAGCGGTGTGTGAAGTCAGAATGGAGTTGTGTGAAGTCATAGAATGTAGGTGTGTGAAGTCAGAATGGAAGTGTGTGAAGTCATAGAATGGAGGTGTGTGAAGTCAGAATGGAGGTGTGTGAACTCATAGAATGGAGGTGTGAAGTCACAATGGAGGTGTGTGAAGTCATAGAATGGAGGTTTGTGAAGTCACAGTATGGAGGTGTGTGAAATCATAGAATGGAGCTGTGTGAAGTCAGATATGAGGAGTGTGAAGTCACAGAATGGAGGTGTGTGAACTCAGAATGGAGGTGAGTGAAGTCACAGAATGGAGATGTGAAGTCATAGAATGGAGGTGTGTGAAGTCATAGAGTGGAGGTGTGTGAAGTCATAATGAAGGTGTGTGAAGTCACAGAATGGAGGTGTGTGAAGTCACAGATGCAGGTGTGGGAAGTCATAGAATGCAGGTGTGTTAAGTCATAGAATGGAGGTGTGTGAAGTCGTAGAATTGATGTTTGTGAAGTAAGAATGAAGGTGTTTTAAGTCATAGAATGGAGGTGTTTGAAGGCACAGAATGGAGGTGTGTGAAGTCACAGAATGGAGGTGTGTGAACTCACAATGGAGGTGTGTGAAGTCAAAGAATGGGGTGTGCGAAGTCATAGAATGGAAGTGTGTGAAATCATAGAATGAAGGTGTGTGAAGCCAGAATTGAGGTGTGTGAAGTCGCAGAAGTGAGGTGTGTGAACTCAGAATGAAGGTGTGTTAAGTCATAGAATGGAGGTGTGTGAAGGCACAGAATGGAGGTGTGTGAAGTCATAGAATGGAGCTGTGTGAAGTCTTAGAATGGAGGTTTGTGAAGTCATAGAATGTAGGTGTGTGAAGTCATAGAATGGAGGTGTGTGAAGTCAAAATGGTGGTGTGTGAACTCATAGAATGGAGGTGTGTGAACTGATAGAGTGGAGGTGTGTGAAGTCATGGAATGGAGGTGTGTGAAGTCAAAATGGAGGTGTGTGAAGTCACAGAATGGAGGTGTGTGAAGTCACAGAATGGAGGTGTGTGAAGTCAAAATGGTGGTGTGTAACGTCACAAATGGAGGTGTGTGAAGTCACAAAATGTAGGTGTGTGAACTCAATATGGAGGTGTGTGAAGTCAAATAATGGAGGTGTGTGAAGTCATAGAATGGAGGTGTGTGAAGTCACAGAATGGAGGTGTGTAAAGTCACAGAATGGAGGTGTGTGAAGTCACAGAATGGAGGTGTGTGAAGTCACAGAATGGAAGTGTGTGAAGTCACAGAATGGAGGTGTGAAAAGTCACAGAATGGAGGTGTGTGAAGTCACAGAATGGAGGTGTGTGAAGTCACAGAATGGAGGTGTGTGAAGTCAAAATGGAGGTGTGTGAACTCATAGAATGGAAGTGTGTGAACTCATAGAATGGAAGTGTGTGAAGTCATGGAATGAAGGTGTGTGAAGTCACAGAATGGAGGTGTGTGAAGTCATAGAATGGAGGTGTGTGAAGTCCCAGAATGGAGGTGTGTGAAGTCACAGAATGGAGGTGTGTGAAGTCAAAATGGAGGTGTGTGAACTCATAGAATGGAGGTGTGTGAACTCATAGAATGGAGGTGTGTGAAGTCATGGAATGGAGGTGTGTGAAGTCAAAGAATGGAGGTGTGTGTAGTCAAACAAAATTGGTGTGTGAAGTCACGGAATGGAGGTGTGTGAAATCACAGAATGGAGGTGTGTGATGTCAAAAACGTGGTGTGTAGAGTCACAAATGGAGGTGTGTGAACTCGTAGAATGGAGGTGAGTGATGTCAAAGAATGGAGGTGTGTGAAGTCATGGAATGGAGGTGTGTGAAGTCACAGAATGGAGGTGTGTGAAGTCATAGAATGGAGGTGTGTGAAGTCGTAGAATGGATGTTTCTGAAGTAAGAATGAAGGTGTGTGAAGTCATAGAATGGAGGTGTGTGAAGTCAAAATGGAGGTGTGTGAACTCATAGAATGAAGGTCTGAGAACTCAAAGAATGGAGGTGTGTGAAGTCATGGAATAAAGGTGTGTGAAGTCAAAGAATGCAGGTGTGTGAAGTCAAACAATAAAGGTGTGTGAAGTCACAGAATGGAGGTGTGTGAAATCACAGAATGGAGGTGTGTGAAGTCATGGAATGGAGGTGTGTGAAGTCACAGAATGGAGGTGTGTGAAGTCATAGAATGGAGGTGTGTGAAGTCAGAATGGAGGTGTGTGAAATCATAGAATGGAGTTGTGTGAAGTCACAGTATGGAGGTGCGTGAAGTCATAGAATGAAGCTGTGTGAAGTGAGAATTGAGGTGTGTGAAGTCACAGAATGGAGGTGTGTGAACTCAGAATGGAGGTGTGTGAAGTCACTGAATGGAGGTGTGAAGTCATAGAATGGAGGTGTGTGAAGTCATAGAATGGAGGTGTGTGAAGTCATAATGGAGGTGTGTGAAGTCACAGAATTGAGGTGTGTGAAGTCACTGAATGGAGGTGTGTGAAGTCATAGAATGGAGGTGTGTGAAGTCATAGAATGGAGGTGTGTGATCATAGAATGGATATTTGTGAAGTAAGAATGAAGGTGTGTTAAGTCATAGAATGGAGGTGTGTGAAGGCACAGAATGAAGGTGTGTGAAGTCATAGAATGGAGCTGTGTGAAGTCATAATGGAGGTGTGTGAAGTCATAGAATGGAGGTGTGTGAACTCACAATGGAGGTGTGTGAAGTCAAAGAATGGAGGTGTGTGAAGTCATAGAAAGGAATTGTGTGAAGTCATAGAATGGAGGTGTGTGAAGCCAAAATTGAGGTGTGTGAAGTCACAGAATTGAGGTGTGTGAACTCAGAATGGAGGTGTGTGAAGACACAGAATGGAGGTTTGTGAAGTCATAGAATGGACGTGTGTGAAGTCATAGAATGGATGTTTCTGAAGTAGAATGAAGGTGTGTGAAGTCACAGAATGGAGGTGTGGAGTCAAAATGGAGGTGTGCGAACTCATAAAATGGAGATGTGTGAAGTCATGGAATGGAGGTGTGTGAAGTCCAAAAATGGAGGTGTGTGAAGTCAAAGAATGGAGGTGTGTGAAGTCAAACAATAAAGGTGTGTGAAGTCACAGAATGGAGGTGTGTGAAATCACAGAATGGAGGTGTGTGAAGTCAAAAAGGTGGTGTGTAGAGTCACAAATGGAGGTCAGTGAACTCATAGAATGGAGGTGTGTGAAGTCAAAGAATGGAGGTGTGTGAAGTCATCGAATGGAGGTGTGTGAAGTCATGGAATGGAGGTGTGTGAAGTCACAGAGTGGAGGTGTGTGAAGTCAGAATGGAGTTGTGTGAAGTCAAGGAATGGAGGTGTGTGAAGTCAGAATGAAGGTGTTTGAAGTCACAGAATGGAGGTATGTGAAGTCACAGAATGGAGGTGTGTGAAGTCACAGAATGGAGGTGTGTGAAGTCATAGAATGGAGGTGTGTGAACTCATAATGGAGGCGTGAGACATCACAGAATTGTGGTGTGTGAAGTCACAGAATGGAGGTGTGTGAAGTCATAGAATGGAGATGTGTGAAGTCACAGAATGGAGGTGTATGAACTCAGATTGGAGGTGCGGGAAGTCACAATGGAGGTGTGTGAATTTATAGAATGGAGGTGTGTGAAGTCACAGAATGTAGGGGTGTGAAGTCAAAGAATGGAGGTGTGTGAAGTCATAGAATGGAGGTGTGTGAAGTCATAGAATGGAGGTGTGTGAAGTCACAGAATGAAGGTGCGTTAAGTCACAGAATGGAGGTTTGTGAACTCAGAATGGAGGTGTGTGAAGTCACAGAATGGAGGTGTGGGAAGTCATAGAATGGAGTTGTGTGAAGTCACAGAATGGAGGTGTGTGAATTAATAGAATGTAGGTGTGAGAAATCATAGAATGGAGGTGTGTGAAGTCACAGAATGGAGGTGTGTGAAGTCACAGAATGGAGGTGTGTGAAGTCACAGAATGGAGGTGTGTGAACTCAAAATGGAGGTGTGCGAAGTCAAAGTATGGAGGTGTGTGAAGTCATAGAATGGAACTGTGTGAAGCCATAGAATGGAGGTGTGTGAAGTGAGAATTGAGGTGTGTGAAGTCACGGAATTGAGGCGTGTGAACTCAGAATGGAGGTGTGTGAAGTCACAGAATGGAGGTTTGTGAAGTCATAGAATGGAGGTGTGTGAAGTCATAGAATGGATGTTTCTGAAGTAGAATGAAGATGTGTGAACTCATAGAATGGAGGTGTGTGAAGTCAAAATGGAGGTGTGTGAACTCATAATTGGTGTGTGAAGTCATGGAATGAAGGTGTGTGAAGTCCAAGAATATAGGTGTGTGAAGTCAAACAATGGTGGTGTTTGAAGTCAGAGAATGCAGGTGTGTTAAGTCAAAGAATGGAAGTGTGTGAAGTCAAAATGGAGGTGTGTGAAGTCACAGAATGTAGGTGTGTGAAGTCACAGAATGAAGGTGTTTGAAGTCAAAATTGTGGTGTGTGAAGTCACAAATGGAGGTGTCTGAAGTCAGAATGCAGCTGTGTGAAGTCATTGAATGGAGGTGTGTGAAGTCAGAATGGAGGTGTGTGAACTCATAGAATGGAGTGTGTGAAGTCACAATGGGGGTGTGTGAAGTCATAGAATAGGGGTGTGTAAAGTCAAATTGCAGCTGTGTGAAATCAGAGAATGGAGGTGTGTCAACTCAGAAATGAGGAGTGTGAAGTCATAGATTGGAAGTGCGTGAAGTCATAGAATGGATGTTTCTGAAGTAAGAATGAAGGTGTGTGAAGTCATAGAAAGGAGGTGTGTGAAGTCAAAATGGAGGTGTGTGAACTCATAGAATGGAGGTGTGTGAACTCATAGAATGGAGGTGTGTGTAGTCATGGAATGGAGGTGTGTGAAGTCAATGAATGGAGGTGTGTGAAGTCAAACAATAAAGGTGTGTGAAGTCACAGGATGGAGGTGTGTGAAATCACAGAATGGAGGTGTGTGAAGTCAAAAACGTGTTGTGTAGAGTCACAAATGGAGGTGTGTGAACTCATAGAATGGAGGTGTGTGAAGTCAAAGAATGGAGATGTGTGAAGTCATCGAATGGAGGTGTGTGAAGTCATGGAATGGAGGTGTGTGAAGTCAAAGAATGGAGGTGTGTGAAGTCAGAATGGAGTTGTGAGAAGTCATAGAATGGAGGTGTTTGAAGTCAGAATGGAGGTGTGCGAAGTCATAGAATGGAGGTGTGTGAAGTCAGAATGGAGTTGTGTGAACTCATGGAATGGAGTGTGTGAAGTCACAATTGAGGTGTGTGAAGTCACAGAATGGAGGTGTGTGAAGTCATAGAATGGAGATGTGTGAAGTCATAGAATGGAGGTGTGTGAAGTCATAGAATGGATGTTTGTTAAGGAAGAATGAAGGTGTGTCAAGTCATAGAATGGAGGTGTGTGAAGGCACAGAATGGAGGTGTGTGAAGTCGTAGAATGCAGCTGTGTGAAGTCAGAATGTAGGTGTGTGAAATCACAGAATGGAGGTGTGTTAACTCAGAATGGAGGTGTGTGAAGTCATAGAATGGAGGTGTGTGAAATCATAGAATGGAGGTGTGGGAAGTCAGAGAATGGAGCTGTGTGAAGTCAGAATGGAGGTGTGTGAAGTCATAATGGAGTCGTGTGAAGTCAGAGAATTGAGGTGTGTGAAGTCACAGAATGGAGGTGTGTGAAGTCATAGAATGGAAGTGTGTGAAGTCAGAACTGAGGTGTGTCAACTCAGATTGGAGGTGTGGGAAGTCACAATGGAGGTGTGTGAAGTTATAGAATGGAGGTGTGTGAAGTCACAGAATGGAGGGGTGTGAACTCATAGAATGGAGGTGTGTGAAGTCACAGAATGAAGGTGCCTTAAGTCACAGAATGGAGGTTTGTGAACTGAGAGAATGGAGGTGTGTGAACTCAGAATGGAGGTGTGTGAAGTCACAGAACGGAGATTTGTGAAGTCATAGAGTGGATGTTTCTGAAGTAAGAATGAAGGTGTGTGAAGTCATAGAATGGAGGTGTGTGAAGTCAAAATGGAGGTGTGTGAACTCTTAGAATGGAGGTGTGAAATCACAATGGAGGTGTGTGAAGTCATAGAATGGAGGTGTGTGAAATCATACAATGGAGCTGTGTGAAGTCCGATTTGAGGAGTGTGCAGTCACACAATGGAGGTGTGTGAACTCAGAATGGAGGTGTGTGAAGTCACAGAATGGAGGTGTGAAGTCATAGAATGGAGGTGTGTGAAGTCATAGAATGGAGGTGTGTGAAGTCAGAGAAATGAGGTGTGTGAAGTCACAGATGGAGGTGTGGGAAGTCATAGAATGGAGGTGTGTGAAGTCATAGAATGGAGGTGTGTGAAGTCATAGAATTGATGTTTGTGAAGTAAGAATGAAGGTGTGTTAAGTCATAGAATGGAGGTGTTTGAAGGCACAAAATGAAGGTGTGTGAAGTCACAGAATGGAGGTGTGTGAACTCACAATAGAGGTGTGTGAAGTCAATGAATGAAGGTATGTGAAGTCATAGAATGGAAGTGTGTGAAATCATAGAATGAAGGTATGTGAAGCCAGAATTGAGGTGTGTGAAGTCACAGAAGTGAGGTGTGTGAATTCATAGACTATAGGTGTGTGAAGTCAAAATGCAGGTGTGTGAACTCATAGAATGGAGGTGTGTGAACTCATAGAATGGAGGTGTGTGAAATCATGGAATGGAGGGGTGTGAAGTCAATGAATGGAGGTGTGTGATGTCAAACAATAAAGGTGTGTGAAGTCACAGAATGGAGGTGTGTGAAATCACAGAATTGAGGTGTGTGAAGTCAAAAAGGTGTTGTGTAGAGTCACAATTGTAGGTGTGTGAACTCATAGAATGGAGGTGTGTGAAGTCCAAGAATGGAGGTGTGTGAAGTCATCGAATGGAGGTGTGTGAAGTCATAGAATGGAGGTGTGTGAAGTCAGAATGGAGGTGTGTGAAGTCATAGAATGGAGGTGTGTGAAGTCAGAATGGAGGTGTGTGAACTCATGGAATGGAGAGTGTGAAGTCACAATTGAGGTGTGTGAAGTCACAGAAAGGAGGTGTGTGAAGTCATAGAATGGAGGTGTGTGAAGTCATAGAATGCAGGTGTGTGAAGTCATAGAATGGATGTTTGTTAAGTAAGAATGAAGGTGTGTTAAGTCATAGAATGTAGGTGTGTGAAGGCACAGAATGGAGGTGTGTGAAGTCATAGAATGCAGCTGTGTGAAGTCAGAATGTAGGTGTGTGAAGTCACAGAATGGAGGTGTGTGAACTCAGAATGGAGGTGTGTGAATCACAGAATGGAGGTGTGTTAAGTCACAGAACGGAGGTGTTGGAACTCAGAATGGAGGTGTGTGAAGTCACAGAATGGAGGTGTGTGAAGACATAGAATGGAGGTGTGTGAAATCATAGAATGGAGGTGTGGGAAGTCAGAGAATGGAGCTGTGTGAAGTCAGAATGGAGGTGTGCGAAGTCACAGAATGGAGGTGTGTGAAGTTATTTTATGGAGCTGTGTGAAGTCAGAACTGAGGTGTGTGAACTCAGATTGGAGGTGGGGGAAGTCACAATGGAGGTGTGTGAAGTTATAAAATGGAGGTGTTTGAAGTCACAGAATGGAGGGGTGTGAAGTCAAAGACTGGAGGTGTGTGAAGTCATAGAATGGAGGTGTGTGAAGTCATAGAATGGAGGTGTGTGAAGTCACAGAATGAAGGTGCGTTAAGTCACAGAATCGAGGTTTGTGAACTCAGAATGGAGGTGTGTGAAGTCACGGAACGAAGGTGTGTTAAGTCACAGAACGGAGGTGTGTGAAATCAGAATGGAGGTGTGTGAATTCCCAGAATTGAGGTGTGGGAAGTCATAGAATTGAGTTGTGTGAAGTCACAGAATGGAGATGTGTGAATTCATAGAATATAGGTGTGTGAAGTCATAGAATGGAGGTGTGTGAAGTCACAGAATGGAGGTGTGCGAAGTCACAGAATGGAAGTGTGTGAAGTCACAGAATGGAGGTGTGTGAACTGACAATGGAGGTGTGTGAAGTCAAAGAATGGAGGTGTGTGAAGTCATAGAATGGAGGTGTGTGAAGTCATAGAATGCAGGTGTGTGAAGTCAAAATGGAGGTGTGCGAACTCATAAACTGGAGATGTGTGAAGTCATGGAATGTAGGTGTGTGAAGTCCAAAAATGGAGGTGTGTGAAGTCAAACAATGGTGGTGTGTGAAGTCACAGAATGGAGGTGTGTGAAGTCAAAGAATGGAAGTGTGTGAAGTAAAACTGGAGGTGTGTGAAGTCACAGAATGAAGGTGTGTGAAGTCACAGAATGGAGGTGTGTGAAGTCATAGAATGGAGGTGTGTGAAGTCACAGAATGTAGGTGTGTGAAGTCACAGAATGGGGTGAGTGAAGTCACAGAATGGAGGTGTGTGAAGTCAAAATGGAGGTGTGTGAACTCATAGAATGGAGGTGTGTGAACTCATAGAATGGAAGTGTGTGAAGTCATGGAATGGAGGTGTGTGAAGTCAAAGAACGGAGGTGTGTGAAGTCATAGAATGGAGGTGTGTGAAGTCACAGAATCGAGGTGTGTAAAGTCACAGAATGGAGGTGTGTGAAGTCACAGAATGGAGGTGTGTGAAGTCACAGAATGGAGGTGTGTGAAGTCAAAATGGAGGTGTGTGAACTCATAGAATGGAGGTGTGTGAACTCATAGAATGGAAGTGTGTGAAGTCATGGAATGAAGGTGTGTGAAGTCACAGAATGGAGGTGTATGAAGTCATAGAATGGAGGTGAGTGAAGTCACAGAATGGAGGTGTGTGAAGTCACAGAATGGAGGTGTGTAAAGTCACAGAATGGAGGTGTGTGAAGTCACAGAATGGAGGTGTGTGAAGTCAAAAAGATGGTGTGTACAGTCACAAATGGAGGTGTGTGAACTCGTAGAATGGAGGTGTGTGAAGTCAAAGAATGGAGGTGTGTGAAGTCATGGAATGGAGGTGTGTGAAGTCACAGAATGGAGGTGTGTGAAGTCATAGAATGGAGGTGTGTGAAGGCACAGAATGAAGGTGTGTGAAGTCATAGAATGGAGCTGTGTGAAGTCATAATGGAGGTGTGTGAAGTCATAGAATGGAGGTGTGTGAACTCACAATGGAGGTGTGTGAAGTCAAAGAATGGAGGTGTGTGAAGTCATAGAAAGGAATTGTGTGAAGTCATAGAATGGAGGTGTGTGAAGCCAGAATTGAGGTGTGTGAAGTCACAGAATTGAGGTGTGTGAACTCAGAATGGAGGTGTGTGAAGACACAGAATGGAGGTTTGTGAAGTCATAGAATGGACGTGTGTGAAGTCATAGAATGGATGTTTCTGAAGTAGAATGAAGGTGTGTGAAGTCACAGAATGGAGGTGTGGAGTCAAAATGGAGGTGTGCGAACTCATAAAATGGAGATGTGTGAAGTCATGGAATGGAGGTGTGTGAAGTCCAAAAATGGAGGTGTGTGAAGTCAAAGAATGGAGGTGTGTGAAGTCAAACAATAAAGGTGTGTGAAGTCACAGAATGGAGGTGTGTGAAATCACAGAATGGAGGTGTGTGAAGTCAAAAAGGTGGTGTGTAGAGTCACAAATGGAGGTCAGTGAACTCATAGAATGGAGGTGTGTGAAGTCAAAGAATGGAGGTGTGTGAAGTCATGGAATGGAGGTGTGTGAAGTCACAGAATGGAGGTGTGTGAAGTCATAGAATGGAGGTGTGTGAAGGCACAGAATGAAGGTGTGTGAAGTCATAGAATGGAGCTGTGTGAAGTCATAATGGAGGTGTGTGAAGTCATAGAATGGAGGTGTGTGAACTCACAATGGAGGTGTGTGAAGTCAAAGAATGGAGGTGTGTGAAGTCATAGAAAGGAATTGTGTGAAGTCATAGAATGGAGGTGTGTGAAGCCAGAATTGAGGTGTGTGAAGTCACAGAATTGAGGTGTGTGAACTCAGAATGGAGGTGTGTGAAGACACAGAATGGAGGTTTGTGAAGTCATAGAATGGACGTGTGTGAAGTCATAGAATGGATGTTTCTGAAGTAGAATGAAGGTGTGTGAAGTCACAGAATGGAGGTGTGGAGTCAAAATGGAGGTGTGCGAACTCATAAAATGGAGATGTGTGAAGTCATGGAATGGAGGTGTGTGAAGTCCAAAAATGGAGGTGTGTGAAGTCAAAGAATGGAGGTGTGTGAAGTCAAACAATAAAGGTGTGTGAAGTCACAGAATGGAGGTGTGTGAAATCACAGAATGGAGGTGTGTGAAGTCAAAAAGGTGGTGTGTAGAGTCACAAATGGAGGTCAGTGAACTCATAGAATGGAGGTGTGTGAAGTCAAAGAATGGAGGTGTGTGAAGTCATCGAATGGAGGTGTGTGAAGTCATGGAATGGAGGTGTGTGAAGTCACAGAGTGGAGGTGTGTGAAGTCAGAATGGAGTTGTGTGAAGTCAAGGAATGGAGGTGTGTGAAGTCAGAATGAAGGTGTTTGAAGTCACAGAATGGAGGTATGTGAAGTCACAGAATGGAGGTGTGTGAAGTCACAGAATGGAGGTGTGTGAAGTCATAGAATGGAGGTGTGTGAACTCATAATGGAGGCGTGAGACATCACAGAATTGTGGTGTGTGAAGTCACAGAATGGAGGTGTGTGAAGTCATAGAATGGAGATGTGTGAAGTCACAGAATGGAGGTGTATGAACTCAGATTGGAGGTGCGGGAAGTCACAATGGAGGTGTGTGAATTTATAGAATGGAGGTGTGTGAAGTCACAGAATGTAGGGGTGTGAAGTCAAAGAATGGAGGTGTGTGAAGTCATAGAATGGAGGTGTGTGAAGTCATAGAATGGAGGTGTGTGAAGTCACAGAATGAAGGTGCGTTAAGTCACAGAATGGAGGTTTGTGAACTCAGAATGGAGGTGTGTGAAGTCACAGCATGGAGGTGTGGGAAGTCATAGAATGGAGTTGTGTGAAGTCACAGAATGGAGGTGTGTGAATTAATAGAATGTAGGTGTGAGAAATCATAGAATGGAGGTGTGTGAAGTCACAGAATGGAGGTGTGTGAAGTCACAGAATGGAGGTGTGTGAAGTCACAGAATGGAGGTGTGTGAATTCAAAATGGAGGTGTGCGAAGTCAAAGTATGGAGGTGTGTGAAGTCATAGAATGGAACTGTGTGAAGCCATAGAATGGAGGTGTGTGAAGTGAGAATTGAGGTGTGTGAAGTCACGGAATTGAGGCGTGTGAACTCAGAATGGAGGTGTGTGAAGTCACAGAATGGAGGTTTGTGAAGTCATAGAATGGAGGTGTGTGAAGTCATAGAATGGATGTTTCTGAAGTAGAATGAAGATGTGTGAACTCATAGAATGGAGGTGTGTGAAGTCAAAATGGAGGTGTGTGAACTCATAATTGGTGTGTGAAGTCATGGAATGAAGGTGTGTGAAGTCCAAGAATATAGGTGTGTGAAGTCAAACAATGGTGGTGTTTGAAGTCAGAGAATGCATGTGTGTTAAGTCAAAGAATGGAAGTGTGTGAAGTCAAAATGGAGGTGTGTGAAGTCACAGAATGTAGGTGTGTGAAGTCACAGAAAGAAGGTGTTTGAAGTCAAAATTGTGGTGTGTGAAGTCACAAATGGAGGTGTCTGAAGTCAGAATGCAGCTGTGTGAAGTCATTGAATGGAGGTGTGTGAAGTCAGAATGGAGGTGTGTGAACTCATAGAATGGAGTGTGTGAAGTCACAATGGGGGTGTGTGAAGTCATAGAATGGGGGTGTGTGAAGTCAAATTGCAGCTGTGTGAAATCAGAGAATGGAGGTGTGTCAACTCAGAAATGAGGAGTGTGAAGTCATAGATTGGAAGTGGGTGAAGTCATAGAATGGATGTTTCTGAAGTAAGAATGAAGGTGTGTGAAGTCATAGAAAGGAGGTGTGTGAAGTCAAAATGGAGGTGTGTGAACTCATAGAATGGAGGTGTGTGAACTCATAGAATGGAGGTGTGTGTAGTCATGGAATGGAGGTGTGTGAAGTCAATGAATGGAGGTGTGTGAAGTCAAACAATAAAGGTGTGTGAAGTCACAGGATGGAGGTGTGTGAAATCACAGAATGGAGGTGTGTGAAGTCAAAAACGTGTTGTGTAGAGTCACAAATGGAGGTGTGTGAACTCATAGAATGGAGGTGTGTGAAGTCAAAGAATGGAGATGTGTGAAGTCATCGAATGGAGGTGTGTGAAGTCATGGAATGGAGGTGTGTGAAGTCAAAGAATGGAGGTGTGTGAAGTCAGAATGGAGTTGTGAGAAGTCATAGAATGGAGGTGTTTGAAGTCAGAATGGAGGTGTGCGAAGTCATAGAATGGAGGTGTGTGAAGTCAGAATGGAGTTGTGTGAACTCATGGAATGGAGTGTGTGAAGTCACAATTGAGGTGTGTGAAGTCACAGAATGGAGGTGTGTGAAGTCATAGAATGGAGATGTGTGAAGTCATAGATTGGAGGTGTGTGAAGTCATAGAATGGATGTTTGTTAAGGAAGAATGAAGGTGTGTCAAGTCATAGAATGGAGGTGTGTGAAGGCACAGAATGGAGGTGTGTGAAGTCGTCGAATGCAGCTGTGTGAAGTCAGAATGTAGGTGTGTGAAATCACAGAATGGAGGTGTGTTAACTCAGAATGGAGGTGTGTGAATTCATAGAATGGAGGTGTGTGAAATCATAGAATGGAGGTGTGGGAAGTCAGAGAATGGAGCTGTGTGAAGTCAGAATGGAGGTGTGTGAAGTCATAATGGAGTCGTGTGAAGTCAGAGAATTGAGGTGTGTGAAGTCACAGAATGGAGGTGTGTGAAGTCATAGAATGGAAGTGTGTGAAGTCAGAACTGAGGTGTGTCAACTCAGATTGGAGGTGTGGGAAGTCACAATGGAGGTGTGTGAAGTTATAGAATGGAGGTGTGTGAAGTCACAGAATGGAGGGGTGTGAACTCATAGAATGGAGGTGTGTGAAGTCACAGAATGAAGGTGCCTTAAGTCACAGAATGGAGGTTTGTGAACTGAGAGAATGGAGGTGTGTGAACTCAGAATGGAGGTGTGTGAAGTCACAGAACGGAGATTTGTGAAGTCATAGAGTGGATGTTTCTGAAGTAAGAATGAAGGTGTGTGAAGTCATAGAATGGAGGTGTGTGAAGTCAAAATGGAGGTGTGTGAACTCTTAGAATGGAGGTGTGAAATCACAATGGAGGTGTGTGAAGTCATAGAATGGAGGTGTGTGAAATCATACAATGGAGCTGTGTGAAGTCCGATTTGAGGAGTGTGCAGTCACACAATGGAGGTGTGTGAACTCAGAATGGAGGTGTGTGAAGTCACAGAATGGAGGTGTGAAGTCATAGAATGGAGGTGTGTGAAGTCATAGAATGGAGGTGTGTGAAGTCAGAGAAATGAGGTGTGTGAAGTCACAGATGGAGGTGTGGGAAGTCATAGAATGGAGGTGTGTGAAGTCATAGAATGGAGGTGTGTGAAGTCATAGAATTGATGTTTGTGAAGTAAGAATGAAGGTGTGTTAAGTCATAGAATGGAGGTGTTTGAAGGCAAAAAATGAAGGTGTGTGAAGTCACAGAATGGAGGTGTGTGAACTCACAATAGAGGTGTGTGAAGTCAATGAATGAAGGTATGTGAAGTCATAGAATGGAAGTGTGTGAAATCATAGAATGAAGGTATGTGAAGCCAGAATTGAGGTGTGTGAAGTCACAGAAGTGAGGTGTGTGAATTCATAGACTATAGGTGTGTGAAGTCAAAATGCAGGTGTGTGAACTCATAGAATGGAGGTGTGTGAACTCATAGAATGGAGGTGTGTGAAATCATGGAATGGAGGGGTTTGAAGTCAATGAATGGAGGTGTGTGATGTCAAACAATAAAGGTGTGTGAAGTCACAGAATGGAGGTGTGTGAAATCACAGAATTGAGGTGTGTGAAGTCAAAAAGGTGTTGTGTAGAGTCAGAATTGTAGGTGTGTGAACTCATAGAATGGAGGTGTGTGAAGTCCAAGAATGGAGGTGTGTGAAGTCATCGAATGGAGGTGTGTGAAGTCAGAATGGAGGTGTGTGAAGTCATAGAATGGAGGTGTGTGAAGTCAGAATGGAGGTGTGTGAACTCATGGAATGGAGAGTGTGAAGTCACAATTGAGGTGTGTGAAGTCACAGAAAGGAGGTGTGTGAAGTCATAGAATGGAGGTGTGTGAAGTCATAGAATGCAGGTGTGTGAAGTCATAGAATGGATGTTTGTTAAGTAAGAATGAAGGTGTGTTAAGTCATAGAATGTAGGTGTGTGAAGGCACAGAATGGAGGTGTGTGAAGTCATAGAATGCAGCTGTGTGAAGTCAGAATGTAGGTGTGTGAAGTCACAGAATGGAGGTGTGTGAACTCAGAATGGAGGTGTGTGAATCACAGAATGGAGGTGTGTTAAGTCACAGAACGGAGGTGTTGGAACTCAGAATGGAGGTGTGTGAAGTCACAGAATGGAGGTGTGTGAAGACATAGAATGGAGGTGTGTGAAATCATAGAATGGAGGTGTGGGAAGTCAGAGAATGGAGCTGTGTGAAGTCAGAATGGAGGTGTGCGAAGTCACAGAATGGAGGTGTGTGAAGTTATTTTATGGAGCTGTGTGAAGTCAGAACTGAGGTGTGTGAACTCAGATTGGAGGTGGGGGAAGTCACAATGGAGGTGTGTGAAGTTATAAAATGGAGGTGTTTGAAGTCACAGAATGGAGGGGTGTGAAGTCAAAGACTGGAGGTGTGTGAAGTCATAGAATGGAGGTGTGTGAAGTCATAGAATGGAGGTGTGTGAAGTCACAGAATGAAGGTGCGTTAAGTCACAGAATCGAGGTTTGTGAACTCAGAATGGAGGTGTGTGAAGTCACGGAACGAAGGTGTGTTAAGTCACAGAACGGAGGTGTGTGAACTCAGAATGGAGGTGTGTGAATTCCCAGAATTGAGGTGTGGGAAGTCATAGAATTGAGTTGTGTGAAGTCACAGAATGGAGATGTGTGAATTCATAGAATATAGGTGTGTGAAGTCATAGAATGGAGGTGTGTGAAGTCACAGAATGGAGGTGTGCGAAGTCACAGAATGGAAGTGTGTGAAGTCACAGAATGGAGGTGTGTGAACTGACAATGGAGGTGTGTGAAGTCAAAGAATGGAGGTGTGTGAAGTCATAGAATGGAGGTGTGTGAAGTCATAGAATGCAGGTGTGTGAAGTCAAAATGGAGGTGTGCGAACTCATAAACTGGAGATGTGTGAAGTCATGGAATGTAGGTGTGTGAAGTCCAAAAATGGAGGTGTGTGAAGTCAAACAATGGTGGTGTGTGAAGTCACAGAATGGAGGTGTGTGAAGTCAAAGAATGGAAGTGTGTGAAGTAAAACTGGAGGTGTGTGAAGTCACAGAATGAAGGTGTGTGAAGTCACAGAATGGAGGTGTGTGAAGTCATAGAATGGAGGTGTGTGAAGTCACAGAATGTAGGTGTGTGAAGTCACAGAATGGGGTGAGTGAAGTCACAGAATGGAGGTGTGTGAAGTCACAGAATGGAGGTGTGTGAACTCATAGAATGGAGGTGTGTGAACTCATAGAATGGAAGTGTGTGAAGTCATGGAATGGAGGTGTGTGAAGTCAAAGAATGGAGGTGTGTGAAGTCATAGAATGGAGGTGTGTGAAGTCACAGAATCGAGGTGTGTAAAGTCACAGAATGGAGGTGTGTGAAGTCACAGAATGGAGGTGTGTGAAGTCACAGAATGGAGGTGTGTGAAGTCAAAATGGAGGTGTGTGAACTCATAGAATGGAGGTGTGTGAACTCATAGAATGGAAGTGTGTGAAGTCATGGAATGAAGGTGTGTGAAGTCACAGAATGGAGGTGTGTGAAGTCATAGAATGGAGGTGAGTGAAGTCACAGAATGGAGGTGTGTGAAGTCACAGAATGGAGGTGTGTAAAGTCACAGAATGGAGGTGTGTGAAGTCACAGAATGGAGGTGTGTGAAGTCAAAAAATGGTGTGTACAGTCACAAATGGAGGTGTGTGAACTCGTAGAATGGAGGTGTGTGAAGTCAAAGAATGGAGGTGTGTGAAGTCATGGAATGGAGGTGTGTGAAGTCACAGAATGGAGGTGTGTGAAGTCATAGAATGGAGGTGTGTGAAGTCATAGAATGGATGTTTCTGAAGTAAGAATGAAGGTGTGTGAAGTCATAGAATGGAGGTGTGTGAAGTCAAAATGGTGGTGTGTGAATTCACAAATGGAGGTCTGTGAAGTCACAGAATGTAGGTGTGCGAAGTCAAAATGGAGGTGTGTGAAGTCAATGAATGGAGGTGTGTGAACTCATAGAATGGAGGTGTCTGAAATCATGGAATGGAGGTTTGTGAAGTCAAACATTGTAAGTGTGGGAAGTAACAAAAAGGAGATGTGTGAAGTCATAGAATGGACGTGTGTGAAGTCATAGAATGGAGGTGTGTGAATTCACGTAAGGGAGGTGTGTGAAGGCACAGAATGGACGTGTGTGAAGTCAAAATGGACGTTTGTGAAGTCATAGAATGGAGGTGTGTGAAGTCATAGAATGGAGGTGTGTGAAAGCAGAGAATGGAGGGGTATGAATTCGCAGAATGGAGGTGTGTAAAGACACAGAGTGGAGATGTGTGCATTCACAGAGTGGAGGTGTGTGAAGTCATAGAAAGGAGGTTTGTGAAGTCACAGAATGGAGGTGTGTGAAGTCAGAATGGAGGTATGTGAACTCATAGAATGGAGGTGTGTGAAGTCACAGAATGGAGATGTGTGAAGTCAAATTGGAGTTGTGTGAAGTCATATAATGGAGGTGTGTCAACTCAGAAAGGAGGTGTGTGAAGTCATAGAATGGAGGTGTGTGAAGTCACAGAATGGAGGTGTGTGAAGTCATGGAATGGAGGTGTGTGAAGTCAAAGAATGGAGGTGTGTGAAGTCAAACAAAAATGGTGTGTATAGTCACAGAATGGAGGTGTGTGAAATCACAGAATGGAGGTGTGTGAAGTCAAAAAGATGGTGTGTACAGTCACAAATGGAGGTGTGTGAACTCGTAGAATGGAGGTGTGTGAAGTCAAAGAATGGAGGTGTGTGAAGTCATGGAATGGAGGTGTGTGAAGTCACAGAATGGAGGTGTGTGAAGTCATAGAATGGAGGTGTGTGAAGTCATAGAATGGATGTTTCTGAAGTAAGAATGAAGGTGTGTGAAGTCATAGAATGGAGGTGTGTGAAGTCAAAATGGAGGTGTGTGAACTCATAGAATGAAGGTCTGAGAACTCATAGAATGGTGGTGTGTGAAGTCATGGAATAAAGGTGTGTGAAGTCAAAGAATGCCGGTGTGTGAAGTCAAACAATAAAGGTGTGTGAAATCACAGAATGGAGGTGTGTGAAATCACAGAATGGAGGTGTGTGAAGTCAAAAAGGTGCTGTGTAGAGTCACAAATGGAGGTGTGTGAACTCAAAGAATGGAGGTGTGTGAAGTCATGGAATGGAGGTGTGTGAAGGCACAGAATGGAGGTGTGTGAAGTCATAGAATGGAGCTGTGTGAAGTCAGAATGGAGGTGTGTGAAGTCATAGAATGTAGGTGTGTGAAGTCAGAATGGAGGTGTGTGAAATCATAGAATGGAGGTGTGTGAAGTCACAGTATGGTGGTGGGTGAAGTCATAGAATGAAGCTGTTTGAAGTGAGAATTGAGGTGTGTGAAGTCACAGAATGGAGGTGTGTGAACTCACAATGGAGGTGTGTGAAGTCACAGAACGGAGGTGTGAAGTCATAGAATGGAGTTGTGTGAAGTCATAGAATGGAGGTGTGTGAAGTCATAATGGAGGTGTGTGAAGTCACAGAATTGAGGTGTGTGAAGTCACTGAATGGAGGTGTGTAAAGTCAAAGAATGGAGGTGTGTGAAGTCATAGAATGGAGGTGTGTGATCATAGTATGGATGTTTGTGAAGTAAGAATGAAGGTGTGTTAAGTCATAGAATGGAGGTGTGTGAAGTCAGAACGAAGGTGTTTGAACTCAGATTGGAGGTGTGGGAAGTCATAATGGAGGTGTGCGAATTTATAGAATGGAGGTGTGTGAAGTCACAGAATGGAGGGGTGTGAAGTCAAAGAATGGAGGTGTGTGAAGTCATAGAATGGAGGTGTGTGAAGTCATAGAATGGAGGGGTGTGAAGTCATAGAATGGAGGTGTGTGAAGTCACAGAATGAAGGTGCGTGAAGTCACAGAATGGAGGTTTGTGAACTCAGAATATAGGTGTGTGAAGTCACAGAATGGAGGTGTGGGAAGTCATAGAATGGAGTTGTGTGAAGTCACAGAATGGAGGTGTGTGAATTAATAGAATGTAGGTGTGAGAAATCATAGAATGGAGGTGTGTGAATCACAGAATGGAGGTGTGTGAAGTCACAGAATGGAGGTGTGTGAAGTCACAGAATGGAGGTATGTGAACTCACAATGGAGGTGTGTGAAGTCAAAGAATGGAGGTGTGTGAACTCATAGAATGGAATTGTGTGAAGTCATAGAATGGAGGTGTGTGAAGTGAGAATTGAGGTGTGTGAAGTCATGGAATTGAGGTGTGTGAACTCAGAATGGAGGTGTGTGAAGTCACAGAATGGAGGTTTGTGAAGTCATAGAATGGAGGTGTGTGAAGTCATAGAATGGATGTTTCTGAAGTAGAATGAAGGTGTGTGAAGTCATAGAATGGAGGTGTGTGAAGTCAAAATGGAGGTGTGTGAAGTCCAAGAATATAGGTGTGTGAAGTCAAACAATGGTGGTGTGTGAAGTCAGAGAATGCAGGTGTGTTAAGTCAAGGAATGGAAGTGTGTGAAGTCAAAATGGAGGTGTGTGAAGTCACAGAATGTAGGTGTGTGAAGTCACACAATGAAGGTGTTTGAAGTCAAAATTTTGGTGTGTGAAGTCACAAATGGAGGTGTCTGAAGTCAGAATGCAGCTGTGTGAAGTCATTGAATGGAGGTGTGTGAAGTCAGAATGGAGGTGTGTGAACTCATAGAATGGAGTGTGTGAAGTCACAATGGGGGTGTGTGAAGTCATAGAATGGGGGTGTGTGAAGTCAAATTGGAGGTGTGTGAAATCACAGAATGGAGGTGTGTCAACTCAGAAATGAGGAGTGTGAAGTCATAGATTGGAAGTGCGTGAAGTCATAGAATGGATGTTTCTGAAGTAAGAATGAAGGTGTGTGAAGTCATAGAATGGAGGTGTGTGAAGTCAAAATGGAGGTGTGTGAACTCATAGAATGGAGGTGTGTGAACTCATAGAATGGAGGTGTGAGAAGTCATGGAATGGAGGTGTGTGAAGTCAATGAATGGAGGTGTGTGAAGTCAAACAATAAAGGTGTGTGAAGTCACAGAATGGAGGTGTGTGAAATCACAGAATGGAGGTGTGTGAAGTCAAAAAGGTGTTGTGTAGAGTCACAAATAGAGGTGTGTGAACTCATAGAATGGAGGTGGGTGAAGTCAAAGAATGGAGGTGTGTGAAGTCATCGAATGGAGGTGTGTGAAGTCATGGAATGGAGGTGTGAGAAGTCACAGATTGGAGGTGTGTGAAGTCAGAATGGAGTTGTGTGAAGTCATAGAATGGAGGTGTGTGAAGTCAGAATGGAGGTGTGTGAAGTCATAGAATGGAGGTGTGTGAAGTCAGAATGGAGGTGTGTGAACTCATGGAATGGAGAGTGTGAAGTCACAATTGAGGTGTGTGAAGTCACAGAATGGAGGTGTGTGAAGTCATAGAATGGAGGTGTGTGAAGGCACAGAATGGAGGTGTGTGAAGTCATAGAATGCAGCTGTGTGAAGTCAGAATGTAGGTGTGTGAAGTCATAGAATGGAGGTGTGTGAAATCAGAATGGACGTGTGTGAAGTCACAGAATGGAGGTGTGTTAAGTCACAGAACGGAGGTGTTGGAACTCAGAATGGAGGTGTGTGAAGTCACAGAATGGAGGTGTGTGAAGACATAGAATGGAGGTGTGTGAAATCATAGAATGGAGGTGTGGGAAGTCAGAGAATGGAGCTGTGTGAAGTCAGAATGGAGGTGTGCGAAGTCACAGAATGGAGGTGTGTGAAGTTATTTTATGGATCTGTGTGAAGTCAGAACGGAGGTGTGTGAACTCAGATTGGAGTTGTGGGAAGTCACAATGGAGGTGTGTGAAGTTATAGAATGGAGGTGTTTGAAGTCACAGAATGGAGGGGTGTGAATTCAAAGACTGGAGGTGTGTGAAGTCATAGAATGAAGGTGTGTGAAGTCATAGAATGGAGGTGTGTGAAGTCATAGAATGGAGGTGTGTGAAGTCACAGAATGAAGGTGCGTTAAGTCACAGAATCGAGGTTTGTGAACTCAGAATGGAGGTGTGTGAAGTCACAGAATGGAGGTGTGTGAAGTCACAGAATGGAGGTGTGGGAAGTTATAGAATGGAGTTGTGTGAAGTCACAGAATGGAGGTGTGTGAATTCATAGAATGGAGGTGTGTGAAGTCACAGAATGGAGGTGTGTGAAGTCACAGAATGGAGGTGTGTGAAGTCACAGAATGGAGGTGTGTGAACTCACAATGGAGGTGTGTGAAGTCAAAGAATGGAGGTGTGTGAAGTCATAGAAGGGAATTGTGTGAAGTCATATAATGGAGGTGTGTGAAGTGAGAATTGAGGTGTGTGAAGTCACGGAATTGAGGTGTGTGAACTCAGAATGGAGGTGTGTGAAGTCACAGAATGGAGGTTTGTGAAGTCATAGAATGGAGGTGTGTGAAGTCATAGAATGGATGTTTCTGAAGTAGAATGAAGGTGTGTGAAGTCATAGAATGGAGGTGTGTGAAGTCAAAATGGAGGTGTGTGAACTCATAAAATGGAGATGTGTGAAGTCATGGAATGGAGGTGTGTGTAGTCCAAGAATATAGGTGTGTGAAGTCAAACAATGGTGGTGTGTGAAGTCACAGAATGCAGGTGTATTAAGTCAAAGAATGGAAGTGTGTGAAGTCAAAATGGAGGTGTGCGAACTCATAAAATGGAGATGTGTGAAGTCATGGAATGGAGGAGTGTGAAGTCCAAAAATGGAGGTGTGTGAAGTTAAACAATGGTGGTGTGTGAAGTCACAGAATGGCTGTGTGTGAAGTCAACCGATGGAAGTGTGTGAAGTCAAACTGGAGTTGTGTGAAGTCATATAATGGAGGTGTGTCAACTCAGAAAGGAGGTGTGTGAAGTCATAGAATGGAGGTGTGTGAAGTCATAGAATGGAGTTGTGTGAAATCATAGAATGGAGGTGTGTGAATTCAGAGAATTTAGGTTTGTGAAGTCAGAATGGAGGTGTGTGAGGTCAGAATGGAGGCGAGTGAAGTCATAGAATGGAGGTGTGTGAACTCATAGAATGGAGGTATGTGAAGTCACAATGTAGGTGAGTGAAGTCATAGAATGGAGGTGTGTGAAGTCATAGAATGGAGGTGTGTGAAGTCACAGAATGGAGGTGTGTGAAATCATAGAATGGAGGTGTGTGAAGTCACAATGTAGGTGTGTGAAGTCATAGAATGGAGGTGTGTGAAGTCATAGAATGGAGGTGTGTGAAGTCACCGAATGGAGTTGTGTGAACTCAGAATGGAGGTGTGTGAAGTCACAGAATGGAGGTTTGTGAAGTCATATAATGGATGTTTCTGAAGTAAGAATGAAGGTGTGTGAAGTCACAGAATGGAGGTGTGTGAAGTCATAGAATGGAGGTGTGTGAAGTCACAGAATGCAGGTGTGTGAAGTCAGAATGGAGGTGTGTAGTCATAGATTGGAGGTGGGTGAAGTCATGAAAAGGAGGTGTGGGAAATCATAGAATGGAGGAGTGTGAAGTCATAGAATGGAGCTGTGTGAAGTCAGAATGGAGGTGTGTGAAGTCCCAGAATGGAGGTGTGTCAACTCAGAATTTAGGTGAGTGAAGTCAAAGAATGGAGGTGTGCGAATTCATAGAAGGGAGGTGTGTGAAGTCGTAGAATGGAGGTGTGTGAAGTCAAAATGGAGGTGTGTGAAGTCACAGAATTGAGGTGTGTGAACACAGAATGGAGGTGTGTGAAGTCAAAGAATGGAGGTGTGTGAAGTCATAGTATGGAGGTGTGAGAATTCATAGAATGTACGTTTGTGAAGTAAGAATGAAGGTGTGTGAAGTCACAGAATGGAGGTGTGTGAAGTCAAAATGGTGGTGTGTGAATTCACAAATGGAGGTGTGTGAAGTCACAGAATGTAGGTGTGCGAAGTCAAAATGGAGGTGTGTGAAGTCAATGAATGGAGGTTTGTGAACTCATAGAATGGAGGTGTCTGAAATCATGGAATGGAGGTTTGTGAAGTCAAACATTGGAAGTGTGGGAAGTCACAAAAAGGAGACGTGTGAAGTCATAGAAAGGAGGTGTGTGAAGTCATAGAATGGAGGTGTGTGAATTCACGTAAGGGAGGTGTGTGAAGGCACAGAATGGACGTGTGTGAAGTCAAAATGGACGTTTGTGAAGTCATAGAATGGAGGTGTGTGAAGTCATAGAATGGAGGTGTGTGAAAGCACAGAATGGAGGGGTATGAATTCGCAGAATGGAGGTGTGTAAAGACACAGAGTGGAGATGTGTGCATTCACAGAGTGGAGGTGTGTGAAGTCATAGAAAGGAGGTTTGTGAAGTCACAGAATGGAGGTGTGTGAAGTCAGAATGGAGGTATGTGAACTCATAGAATGGAGGTGTGTGAAGTCACAGAATGGAGATGTGTGAAGTCAAATTGGAGTTGTGTGAAGTCATATAATGGAGGTGTGTCAACTCAGAAAGGAGGTGTGTGAAGTCATAGAATGGAGGTGTGTGAAGTCATAGAATGGAGTTGTCTGAAATCATAGAATGGGGGTGTGTGAATTCACAGAATTTAGGTTTGTGAAATCAGAATGGAGGTGTGTGAAGTCAAAATGGAGGTGTGTGAACACATAGAATGGAGGTGGGTGAACTCATAGAATGGAAGTGTGTGAAGTCATGGAATGAAGGTGTGTGAAGTCACAGAATGGAGGTGTGTGAAGTCATAGAATGGAGGTGAGTGAAGTCACAGAATGGAGGTGTGTGAAGTCACAGAATGGAGGTGTGTGAAGTCACAGAATGGAGGTGTGTGAAGTCAAAATGGAGGTGTGTGAACTCATAGAATGGAGGTGTGTGAACTCATAGAATGGAGGTGTGTGAAGTCATGGAATGGAGGTGTGTGAAGTCAAAGAATGGAGGTGTGGGAAGTCAAACAAAAATGGTGTGTATAGTCACAGAATGGAGGTGTGTGAAATCACAGAATGGAGGTGTGTGAACTCAAAAAGATGGTGTGTACAGTCACAAATGGAGGTGTGTGAACTCGTAGAATGGAGGTGTGTGAAGTCAAAGAATGGAGGTGTGTGAAGTCATGGAATGGAGGTGTATGAAGTCACAGAATGGAGGTGTGTGAAGTCATAGAATGGAGGTGTGTGAAGTCATAGAATGGATGTTTCTGAAGTAAGAATGAAGGTGTGTGAAGTCATAGAATGGAGGTGTGTGAAGTCAAAATGGTGGTGTGTGAATTCACAAATGGAGGTCTGTGAAGTCACAGAATGTAGGTGTGCGAAGTCAAAATGGAGGTGTGTGAAGTCAATCAATGGAGGTGTGTGAACTCATAGAATGGAAGTGTGTGAAATCATGGAATGGAGGTTTGTGAAGTCAAACATTGGAAGTGTGGGAAGTAACAAAAAGGAGATGTGTGAAGTCATAGAATGGAGGTGTGTGAAGTCATAGAATGGAGGTGTGTGAATTCACGTAAGGGAGGTGTGTGAAGGCACAGAATGGACGTGTGTGAAGTCAAAATGGACGTTTGTGAAGTCATAGAATGGAGGTGTGTGAAGTCATAGAATGGAGGTGTGTGAAAGCACAGAATGGAGGGGTATGAATTCGCAGAATGGAGGTGTGTAAAGACACAGAGTGTAGATGTGTGCATTCACTGAGTGGAGGTGTGTGAAGTCATAGAAAGGAGGTTTGTGAAGTCACAGAATGGAGGTGTGTGAAGTCAGAATGGAGGTATGTGAACTCATAGAATGGAGGTGTGTGAAGTCACAGAATGGAGATGTGTGAAGTCAAATTGGAGTTGTGTGAAGTCATATAATGGAGGTGTGTCAACTCAGAAAGGAGGTGTGTGAAGTCATAGAATGAAGGTGTGTGAAGTCATAGAATGGAGTTGTTTGAAATCATAGAATGGGGATGTGTGAATTCACAGAATTTAGGTTTGTGAAATCAGAATGGAGGTGTGTGAAGTCAAAATGGAGGTGTGTGAACACATAGAATGGAGGTGGGTGAACTCATAGAATGGAAGTGTGTGAAGTCATGGAATGAAGGTGTGTGAAGTCACAGAATGGAGGTGTGTGAAGTCATAGAATGGAGGTGAGTGAAGTCACAGAATGGAGGTGTGTGAAGTCACAGAATGGAGGTGTGTGAAGTCACAGAATGGAGGTGTGTGAAGTCAAAATGGAGGTGTGTGAACTCATAGAATGGAGGTGTGTGAACTCATAGAATGGAGGTGTGTGAAGTCATGAAATGGAGGTGTGTGAACTCAAACAAAAATGGTGTGTATAGTCACAGAATGGAGGTGTGTGAAATCACAGAATGGAGGTGTGTGAAGTCAAAAAGATGGTGTGTACAGTCACAAATGGAGGTGTGTGAACTCGTAGAATGGAGGTGTGTGAAGTCAAAGAATGGAGGTGTGTGAAGTCATGGAATGGAGGTGTGTGAAGTCACAGAATGGAGGTGTGTGAAGTCATAGAATGGAGGTGTGTGAAGTCATAGAATGGATGTTTCTGAAGTAAGAATGAAGGTGTGTGAAGTCATAGAATGGAGGTGTGTGAAGTTAAAATGGACGTGTGTGAACTCATAGAATGAAGGCCCGAGAACTCATAGAATGGTGGTGTGTGAAGTCATGGAATAAAGGTGTGTGAAGTCAAAGAATGCAGGTGTGTGAAGTCAAACAATAAAGGTGTGTGAAGTCACAGAATGGAGGTGTGTGAAATCACAGATTGGAGGTGTGTGAAGTCAAAAAGGTGCTGTGTAGAGTCACAAATGGAGGTGTGTGAACTCATAGAATGGAGGTGTGTGAAGTCAAAGAATGGAGGTGTGTGAAGTCATCG
Source organism: Megascapheus bottae (assembly GCA_024803745.1). NCBI lineage: Eukaryota > Metazoa > Chordata > Mammalia > Rodentia > Geomyidae > Megascapheus > Megascapheus bottae. The sequence goes on from JANJXV010000426.1 coordinate 687,234, forward strand.
AATGGAGGTGTGTGAAGTCATGGAATGGAGGTGTGTGAAGGCACAGAATGGAAGTGTGTGAAGTCATAGAATGGAGCTGTGTGAAGTCAGAATGGAGGTGTGTGAAGTCATAGAATGGAGGTGTGTGAAGTCAGAATGGAGGTGTGTGAAATCATAGAATGGAGGTGTGTGAAGTCACAGTATGGAGGTGTGTGAAGTCATAGAATGAAGCTGTTTGAAGTGAGAATTGAGGTGTGTGAAGTCACAGAATGGAGGTGTGTGAACTCACAATGGAGGTGTGTGATGTCACAGAACGGAGGTGTGAAGTCATAGAATGGAGGTGTGTGAAGTCATAGAATGGAGGTGTGTGAAGTCATAATGGAGGTGTGTGAAGTCACAGAATTGAGGTGTGTGAAGTCACTGAATGGAGGTGTGTGAAGTCAAAGAATGGAGGTGTGTGAAGTCATAGAATGGAGGTGTGTGATCATAGAATGGATGTTTGTGAAGTAAGAATGAAGGTGTGTTAAGTCATAGAATGGAGGTGTGTGAAGGCACAGAATGGAGGTGTGTGAAGTCATAGAATGGAACTGTGTGAAGTCATAATGGAGGTGTGTGAAGTCATAGAATGGAGGTGTGTGAACTCACAATGGAGGTGTGTGAAGTCAAAGAATGGAGGTGTGTGAAGTCATATAAAGGAATTGTGTGAAGTCATAGAATGGAGGTGTGTGAAGCAAGAATTGAGGTGTTTGAAGTCACAGAATTGAGGTGTGTGAACTCAGAATGGAGGTGTGTGAAGACACAGAATGGAGGTTTGTGAAGTCATAGAATGGAGGTGTGTGAAGTCATAGAATGGATGTTTCTGAAGTAGAATGAAGGTGTGTGAAGTCACAGAATGGAGGTGTGTGAAGTCAAAATGGAGGTGTGCGAGCTCATAAAATGGAGATGTGTGAAGTCATGGAATGGAGGAGTGTGAAGTCCAAAAATGGAGGTGTGTGAAGTTAAACAATGGTGGTGTGTGAAGTCACAGAATGGCGGTGTGTGAAGTCAACGAATGGAAGTGTGTGAAGTCAAAATGGAGGTGTGTGAAGTCACAGAATGGAGGGGTGTGAGGTCACAGAATGGAGGTGTGTGAAGTCATAGAATGGAGGTGTGTGAAGTCACAGAATGGAGATGTGTGAAGTCACAGAATGGCGGTGTTTGAAGTCACAGATTGGAGTTGTGTGAAGTCAAAGAATGGAGGTGTGTGAAGTCAAACAATAAAGGTGTGTCAAGTCACAGAATGGAGGTCTGTGAAGTCATAGAATGGAGGTGTGTTAAGTCACAGAGTGGAGGTGTGTGAACTCAGAGAATGGAGGTGTGTGAACTCAGAATGGAGGTGTGTGAAGTCACAGAACGGAGATTTGTGAAGTCATAGAATGGAAGTGCGTGAAGTCATAGAATGGATGTTTCTGAAGTAAGAATGAAGGTGTGTGAAGTCATAGAATGGAGGTGTGTGAAGTCAAAATGGAGGTGTGTGAACTCATAGAATGGAGGTGTGTGAACTCATAGAATGGAGGTGTGTGAAGTCATGGAATGGAGGTGTGTGAAGTCAATGAATGGAGGTGTGTGAAGTCAAAAAATAAAGGTGTGTGAAGTCACAGAATGGAGGTGTGTGAAATCACAGAATGGAGGTGTGTGAAGTCAAAAAGGTGTTGTGTAGAGTCACAATTGGAGGTGTGTGAACTCATAGAATGGAGGTGTGTGAAGTCAAAGAATGGAGGTGTGTGAAGTCAGAATGGAGTTGTGTGAAGTCATAGAATGGAGGTGTGTGAAGTCAGAATGGAGGTGTGTGAAGTCATAGAATGGAGGTGTGTGAAGTCAGAATGGAGGTGTGTGAACTCATGGAATGGAGAGTGTGAAGTCACAATTGAGGTGTGTGAAGTCACAGAATGAAGGTGTGTGAAGTCATAGAATGCAGGTGTGTGAAGTCATAGAATGCAGGTGTGTGAAGTCATAGAATGGATGTTTGTTAAGTAAGAATGAAGGTGTGTTAAGTCATAGAATGGAGGTGTGTGACGGCACAGAATGGAGGTGTGTGAAGTCATAGAATGCAGCTGTGTGAAGTCAGAATGTAGGAGTGTGAAGTCACAGAATGGAGTTGTGTGAACTCAGAATGGAGTTGTGTGAAGTCACAGAATGGAGGTGTGTTAAGTCACAGAACGGAGGTGTTGGAACTCAGAATGGAGGAGTATGAAGTCACAGAATGAAGGTGTGTGAAGACATAGAATGGAGGTGTGTGAAATCATAGAATGGAGGTGTGGGAAGTCAGAGAATCGAGATGTGTGAAGTCAGAATGGAGGTTTGCGAAGTCACAGAATGGAGGTGTGTGAAGTTATTTTATGGAGCTGTGTGAAGTCAGAACTGAGGTGTGTGAACTCAGATTGGAGGTGGGGGAAGTCACAATGGAGGTGTGTGAAGTTATAGAATGGAGGTGTTTGAAGTCACAGAATGGAGGGGTGTGAAGTCATAGACTGGAGGTGTGTGAAGTCATAGAATGGAGGTGTGTGAAGTCATAGAATGGAGGTGTGTGAAGTCATAGAATGGAGGTGTGTGAAGTCACAGAATGAAGGTGCGTTAAGTCACAGAATCGAGGTTTGTGAACTCAAAATGGAGGTGTGTGAAGTCACGGAACGAAGGTGTGTTAAGTCACAGAACGGAGGTGTGTGAACTGAGAATGGAGGTGTGTGAATTCCCAGAATTGAGGTGTGGGAAGTCATAGAATTGAGTTGTGTGAAGTCACAGAATGGAGATGTGTGAATTCATAGAATATAGGTGTGTGAAGTCATAGAATGGAGGTGTGTGAAGTCACAGAATGGAGGTGTGCGAAGTCACAGAATGGAAGTGTGTGAAGTCACAGAATGGAGGTGTGTGAACTCACAATGGAGGTGTGTGAAGTCACAGAATGGAAGTGTGTGAAGTCACAGAATGGAGGTGTGTGAACTGACAATGGAGGTGTGTGAAGTCAAAGAATGGAGGTGTGTGAAGTCATAGAATGGAAGTGTGTGAAGTCATAGAATGCAGGTGTGTGAAGTCAAAATGGAGGTGTGCGAACTCATAAACTGGAGATATGTGAAGTCATAGAATTTAGGTGTGTGAAGTCCAAAAATGGAGGTGTGTGAAGTCAAACAATGGTGGTGTGTGAAGTCAAAGAATGGAGGTGTGTGAAGTCAAAGAATGGAAGTGTGTGAAGTAAAACTGGAGGTGTGTGAAGTCACAGAATGAAGGTGTGTGAAGTCACAGAATGGAGGTGTGTGAAGTCATAGAATGGAGGTGTGTGAAGTCACAGAGTGGAGGTGTGTGAAGTCACAGAATGGAGGTGAGTGAAGTCACAGAATGGAGGTGTGTGAAGTCAAAATGGAGGTGTGTGAACTCATAGAATGGAGGTGTGTGAACTCATAGAATGGAAGTGTGTGAAGTCATGGAATGGAGGTGTATGAAGTCAAAGAATGGAGCTGTGTGAAGTCATAGAATGGAGGTGTGTGAAGTCACAGAATGGAGGTGTGTAAAGTCACAGAATGGAGATGTGTGAAGTCACAGAGTGGAGGTGTGTGAAGTCACAGAATGGAGGTGTGTGAAGTCACAGAATGGAGGTCTGTAAAGTCACAGAATGGAGGTGTGAGAAGTCACAGAATGGAGGTTTGTGAAGTCACAGAATGGAGGTGTGTGAAGTCAAAATGGAGGTGTGTGAACTCATAGAATGGAGGTGTGTGAACTCATAGAATGGAAGTGTGTGAAGTCATGGAATGAAGGTGTGTGAAGTCACAGAATGGAGGTGTGTGAAGTCATAGAATGGAGGTGAGTGAAGTCACAGAATGGAGGTGTGTGAAGTCACAGAATGGAGGTGTGTAAAGTCACAGAATGGAGGTGTGTGAAGTCACAGAATGGAGGTGTGTGAAGTCACAGAATGGAGGTGTGTGAAGTCAAAATGGAGGTGTGTGAACTCATAGAATGGAGGTGTGTGAACTCATAGAATGGAAGTGTGTGAAGTCATGGAATGAAGGTGTGTGAAGTCACAGAATGGAGGTGTGTGAAGTCATAGAATGGAGGTGAGTGAAGTCACAGAATGGAGGTGTGTGAAGTCACAGAATGGAGGTGTGTGAAGTCACAGAATGGAGGTGTGTGAAGTCAAAATGGAGGTGTGTGAACTCATAGAATGGAGGTGTGTGAACTCATAGAATGGAGGTGTGTGAAGTCATGGAATGGAGGTGTGTGAAGTCAAAGAATGGAGGTGTGTGAAGTCAAACAAAAATGGTGTGTATAGTCACAGAATGGAGGTGTGTGAAATCACAGAATGGAGGTGTGTGAAGTGAAAAAAGATGGTGTGTACAGTCACAAATGGAGGTGTGTGAACTCGTAGAATGGAGGTGTGTGAAGTCAAAGAATGGAGGTGTGTGAAGTCATGGAATGGAGGTGTGTGAAGTCACAGAATGGAGGTGTGTGAAGTCATAGAATGGAGTTGTGTGAAGTCATAGAATGGTTGTTTCTGAAGTAAGAATTAATGTGTGTGAAGTCATAGAATGGAGGTGTGTGAAGTCAAAATGGACGTGTGTGAACTCATAGAATGAAGGTCTGAGAACGCAAAGAATGGAGGTGTGTGAAGTCATGGAATAAAGGTGTGTGAAATCAAAGAATGCAGGTGTGTGAAGTCAAACAATAAAGGTGTGTGAAGTCACAGAATGGAGGTGTGTGAAATCACAGAATGGAGGTGTGTGAAGTCAAAAAGGTGCTGTGTAGAGTCACAAATGGAGGTGTGTGAACTCATAGAATGGAGGTGTGTGAAGTCAAAGAATGGAGGTGTGTGAAGTCATCGAATGGAGGTGTGTGAAGTCATGGAATGGAGGTGTGTGAAGGCACAGAATGGAGGTGTGTGAAGTCAAAGAATGGAGGTGTGTGAAGTCATGGAATGGAAGTGTGTGAAGTCATAGAATGCAGGTGTGTGAAGTCAAAATGGAGGTGTGCGAACTCATAATATGGAGATGTGTGAAGTCATGGAATGTAGGTGTGTGAAGTCCAAAAATGGAGGTGTGTGAAGTCAAACAATGGTGGTGTGTGAAGTCACAGAATGGAGGTGTGTGAAGTCAAAGAATGGAAGTGTGTGAACTAAAACTGGAGGTGTGTGAAGTCACAGAATGAAGGTGTGTGAAGTCACAGAATGGAGGTGTGTGAAGTCATAGAATGGAGGTGTGTGAAGTCACAGAATGGAGGTGTGCGAAGTCACAGAATGGAGGTGAGTGAAGTCACAGAATGGAGGTGTGTGAAGTCAAAATGGAGGTGTGTGAACTCATAGAATGGAGGTGTGTGAACTCATAGAATGGAACTGTGTGAAGTCATGGAATGGAGGTATGTGAAGTCAAAGAATGGAGGTGTGTGAAGTCATAGAATGGAGGTGTGTGAAGTCACAGAATGGAGGTGTGTAAAGTCACAGAATGGAGGTGTGTGAAGTCACAGAATGGAGGTGTGTGAAGTCACAGAATGGAGGTGTGTAAAGTCACAGAATGGAGGTGTGTGAAGTCACAGAATGGAGGTGTGTGAAGTCACAGAATGGAGGTGTGTGAAGTCAAAATGGAGGTGTGTGAACTCATAGAATGGAGGTGTGTGAACTCATAGAATGGAAGTGTGTGAAGTCTTGGAATGAAGGTGTGTGAAGTCACAGAATGGAGGTGTGTGAAGTCATAGAATTGAGGTGAGTGAGGTCACAGAATGGAGGTGTGTGAATTCACAGAATGGAGGTGTGTGAAGTCAAAATGGAGGTGTGTGAACTCATAGAATGGAGGTGTGTGAACTCATAGAATGGAGGTGTGTGAAGTCATGGAATAAAGGTGTGTGAAGTCAAAGAATGAAGCTGTGTGAAGTCAAACAATAAAGGTGTGTGAAGTCACAGAATGGAGGTGTGTGAAATCACAGAATGGAGGTGTGTGAAGTCAAAAAGGTGCTGTGTAGAGTCACAAATGGAGGTGTGTGAACTCATAGAATGGAGGTGTGTGAAGTCAAAGAATGGAGGTGTGTGAAGTCATCGAATGGAGGTGTGTGAAGTCATGGAATGGAGGTGTGTGAAGGCACAGAATGGAGGTGTGTGAAGTCATAGAATGGAGCTTAGTGAAGTCAGAATTGAGGTGTGTGAAGTCATAGAATGGAGGTGTGTGAAGTCAGAATGGAGGTGTGTGAAATCATAGAATGGAGGTGTGTGAACTCATAGAATGGAGGTGTGTGAAGTCATGGAATGGAGGTGTGTGAAGTCAAAGAATGGAGGTGTGTGAACTCAAACAAAAATGGTGTGTATAGTCACAGAATGGAGGTGTGTGAAATCACAGAATGGAGGTGTGTGAAGTCAAAAGATGGTGTGTACAGTCACAAATGAAAGTGTGTGAACTCGTAGATTGGAGGTGTGTGAAGTCAAAGAATGGAGGTGTGTGAAGTCATGGAATGGAGGTATGTGAAGTCACAGAATGGAGGTGTGTGAAGTCATAGAATGGAGGTATGTAAAGTCATAGAATGGATGTTTCTGAAGTAAGAATGAAGGTGTGTGAAGTCATAGAATGGAGGTGTGTGTAGTCAAAATGGAGGTGTGTGAACTCATAGAATGAAGGTCTGAGAACTCATAGAATGGAGGTGTGTGAAGTCATGGAATAAAGGTGTGTGAAGTCAAAGAATGCAGCTGTGTGAAGTCAAACAATAAAGGTGTGTGAAGTCACAGAATGGAGGTGTGTGAAGTCAAAATGGAGGTGTGTAAACTCATAGAATGGAGGTGTGTGAACTCATAGAATGGAGGTGTGTGAAGTCATGGAATGGAGGTGTGTGAAGTCAAAGAATGGAGGTGTGTGAACTCAAACAAAAATGGTGTGTATAGTCACAGAATGGAGGTGTGTGAAATCACAGAATGGAGGTGTGTGAAGTCAAAAGGTGGTGTGTACAGTCACAAATGAAAGTGTGTGAAGTCGTAGAATGGAGGTGTGTGAAGTCAAAGAATGGAGGTGTGTGAAGTCATGGAATGGAGGTGTGTGAAGTCACAGAATGGAGGTGTGTGAAGTCATAGAATGGATGTTTCTGAAGTAAGAATGAAGGTGTGTGAAGTCATAGAATGGAGGTGTGTGAAGTCAAAATGGAGGTGTGTGAACTCATAGAATGAAGGTCTGAGAACTCATAGAATGGAGGTGTGTGAAGTCATGGAATAAAGGTGTGTGAAGTCAAAGAATGCAGCTGTGTGAAGTCAAACAATAAAGGTGTGTGAAGTCACAGAATGGAGGTGTGTGAAATCACAGAATGGAGGTGTGTGAAGTCAAAAAGGTGCTGTGTAGAGTCACAAATGGAGGTGTGTGAACTCATAGAATGGAGGTGTGTGAAGTCAAAGAATGGAGGTGTGTGAAGTCATCGAATGGAAGTGTGTGAAGTCATGGAATGGAGGTGTGTGAAGGCACAGAATGGAGGTGTGTGAAGTCATAGAATGGAGCTTAGTGAAGTCAGAATGGAGGTGTGTGAAGTCATAGAATGGAGGTGTGTGAAGTCAGAATGGAGGTGTGTGAAATCATAGAATGGATGTGTGTGAAGTCACAGTATGGAGGTGTGTGAAGTCATGGAATGAAGCTGTGTGAAGTGAGAATTGAGGTGTGTGAAGTCACAGAATGGAGGTGGGTGAACTCAGAATGGAGGTGTGTGAAGTCACAGAACGCAGGTGTGAAGTCATAGAATGGAGGTGTGTGAAGTCATAGAATGGAGGTGTGTGAAGTCATAATGGAGTTGTGTGAAGTCACAGAATTGAGGTGTGTGAAGTCACTGAATGGAGGTGTGTGAAGTCAAAGAATGGAGGTGTGTGAAGTCATAGAATGGAGGTGTGTGATCATTGAATGGATGTTTGTGAAGTAAGAATGAAGGTGTGTTAAGTCATAGAATGGAGGTGTGTGAAGGCACAGAATGGAGGTGTGTGAAGTCATAGAATGGAGCTGTGTGAAGTCATAATGGAGGTGTGTGAAGTCATAGAATGGAGGTGTGTGAACTCACAAGGGAGGTGTGTGAAGTCAAAGAATTGAGGTGTGTGAAGTCATAGAAAGGAGTTGTGTGAAGTCATAGAATGGAGGTGTGTGAAGCAAGAATTGAGGTGTGTGAAGTCACAGAATTGAGGTGTGTGAACTCAGAATGGAGGTGTGTGAAGACACAGAATGGAGGTTTGTGAAGTCATAGAATGGAGGTGTGTGAAGTCATAGAATGGATGTTTCTGAAGTAGAATGAAGGTGTGTGAAGTCACAGAATGGAGGTGTGTGAAGTCAAAATGGAGATGTGCGAACTCATAAAATGGAGATGTGTGAAGTCATGGAATGGAGGAGTGTGAAGTCCAAAAATGGAGGTGTGTGAAGTTAAACAATGGTGGTGTGTGAAGTCACAGAATGGCGGTGTGTGAAGTCAACGAATGGAAGTGTGTGAAGTCAAAATGGAGGTGTGTGAAGTCACAGAATGGAGGTGTGTGAAGTCACAGAATGGAGGTGTGTGAAGTCAAAATGGAGGTGTGTGAACTCATAGAATGGAGGTGTGTGAACTCATAGAATGGAAGTGTGTGAAGTCTTGGAATGAAGGTGTGTGAAGTCACAGAATGGAGGTGTGTGAAGTCAGAGAATGGAGGTGAGTGAGGTCACAGAATGGAGGTGTGTGAATTCACAGAATGGAGGTGTGTGAAGTCAAAATGGAGGTGTGTGAACTCATAGAATGGAGGTGTGTGAACTCATAGAATGGAGGTGTGTGAAGTCATGGAATGGAGGTGTGTGAAGTCAAAGAATGGAGGTGTGTGAACTCAAACAAAAATGGTGTGTATAGTCACAGAATGGAGGTGTGTGAAATCACAGAATGGAGGTGTGTGAAGTCAAAAGGTGGTGTGTACAGTCACAAATGAAAGTGTGTGAACTCGTAGAATGGAGGTGTGTGAAGTCAAAGAATGGAGGTGTGTGAAGTCATGGAATGGAGGTGTGTGAAGTCACAGAATGGAGGTGTGTGAAGTCATAGAATGGAGGTATGTGAAGTCATAGAATGGATGTTTCTGAAGTAAGAATGAAGGTGTGTGAAGTCATAGAATGGAGGTGTGTGAAGTCAAATTGGAGGTGTGTGAACTCATAGAATGAAGGTCTGAGAACTCATAGAATGGAGGTGTGTGAAGTCATGGAATAAAGGTGTGTGAAGTCAAATAATGAAGCTGTGTGAAGTCAAACAATAAAGGTGTGTGAAGTCACAGAATGGAGGTGTGTGAAATCACAGAATGGAGGTGTGTGAAGTCAAAAAGGTGCTGTGTAGAGTCACAAATGGAGGTGTGTGAACTCATAGAAGGGAGGTGTGTGAAGTCAAAGAATGGAGGTGTGTGAAGTCATCGAATGGAGGTGTGTGAAGTCATGGAATGGAGGTGTGTGAAGGCACAGAATGGAGGTGTGTGAAGTCATAGAATGGAGCTTAGTGAAGTCAGAATGGAGGTGTGTGAAGTCATAGAATGGAGGTGTGTGAAGTCAGAATGGAGGTGTGTGAAATCATAGAATGGATGTGTGTGAAGTCACAGTATGGAGGTGTGTGAAGTCATGGAATGAAGCTGTGTGAAGTGAGAATTGAGGTGTGTGAAGTCACAGAATGGAGGTGGGTGAACTCAGAATGGAGGTGTGTGAAGTCACAGAACGGAGGTGTGAAGTCATAGAATGGAGGTGTGTGAAGTCATAGAATGGAGGTGTGTGAAGTCATAATGGAGGTGTGTGAAGTCACAGAATTGAGGTGTGTGAAGTCACAGAATTGAGGTGTGTGAAGTCACTGAATGGAGGTGTGTGAAGTCAAAGAATGGGTGTGTGAAGTCATAGAATGGAGGTGTGTGATCATTGAATGGATGTTTGTGAAGTAAGAATGAAGGTGTGTTAAGTCATAGAATGGAGGTTTGTGAAGGCACAGAATGGAGGTGTGTGAAGTCACAGAATTGAGGTGTGTGAACTCAGAATGGAGGTGTGTGAAGACACAGATTGGAGGTTTGTGAAGTCATAGAATGGAGGTGTGTGAAGTCATAGAATGGATGTTTCTGAAGTAGAATGAAGGTGTGTGAAGTCACAGAATGGAGGTGTGTGAAGTCAAAATGGAGATGTGCGAACTCATAAAATGGAGATGTGTGAAGTCATGGAATGGAGGAGTGTGAAGTCCAAAAATGGAGGTGTGTGAAGTTAAACAATGGTGGTGTGTGAAGTCACAGAATGGCGGTGTGTGAAGTCAACGAATGGAAGTGTGTGAAGTCAAAATGGAGGTGTGTGAAGTCACAGAATGGAGGTGTGTGAAGTCACAGAATGGAGGTGTGTGAAGTCAAAATGGAGGTGTGTGAACTCATAGAATGGAGGTGTGTGAACTCATAGAATGGAAGTGTGTGAAGTCTTGGAATGAAGGTGTGTGAAGTCACAGAATGGAGGTGTGTGAAGTCAGAGAATGGAGGTGAGTGAGGTCACAGAATGGAGGTGTGTGAATTCACAGAATGGAGGTGTGTGAAGTCAAAATGGAGGTGTGTGAACTCATAGAATGGAGGTGTGTGAACTCATAGAATGGAGGTGTGTGAAGTCATGGAATGGAGGTGTGTGAAGTCAAAGAATGGAGGTGTGTGAACTCAAACAAAAATGGTGTGTATAGTCACAGAATGGAGGTGTGTGAAATCACAGAATGGAGGTGTGTGAAGTCAAAAAGATGGTGTGTACAGTCACAAATGAAAGTGTGTGAACTCGTAGAATGGAGGTGTGTGAAGTCAAAGAATGGAGGTGTGTGAAGTCATGGAATGGAGGTGTGTGAAGTCACAGAATGGAGGTGTGTGAAGTCATAGAATGGAGGTATGTGAAGTCATAGAATGGATGTTTCTGAAGTAAGAATGAAGGTGTGTGAAGTCATAGAATGGAGGTGTGTGAAGTCAAAATGGAGGTGTGTGAACTCATAGAATGAAGGTCTGAGAACTCATAGAATGGAGGTGTGTGAAGTCATGGAATAAAGGTGTGTGAAGTCAAAGAATGCAGCTGTGTGAAGTCAAACAATACAGGTGTGTGAAGTCACAGAATGGAGGTGTGTGAAATCACAGAATGGAGGTGTGTGAAGTCAAAAAGGTGCTGTGTAGAGTCACAAATGGAGGTGTGTGAACTCATAGAATGGAGGTGTGTGAAGTCAAAGAATGGAGGTGTGTGAAGTCATCGAATGGAGGTGTGTGAAGTCATGGAATGGAGGTGTGTGAAGGCACAGAATGGAGGTGTGTGAAGTCATAGAATGGAGCTTAGTGAAGTCAGAATGGAGGTGTGTGAAGTCATAGAATGGAGGTGTGTGAAGTCAGAATGGAGGTGTGTGAAATCATAGAATGGATGTGTGTGAAGTCACAGTATGGAGGTGTGTGAAGTCATGGAATGAAGCTGTGTGAAGTGAGAATTGAGGTGTGTGAAGTCACAGAATGAAGGTGGGTGAACTCAGAATGGAGGTGTGTGAAGTCACAGAACGGAGGTGTGAAGTCACAGAATGGAGGTGTGTGAAGTCATAGAATGGAGGTGTGTGAAGTCATAATGGAGGTGTGTGAAGTCACAGAATTGAGGTGTGTGAAGTCACTGAATGGAGGTGTGTGAAGTCAAAGAATGGAGGTGTGTGAAGTCATAGAATGGAGGTGTGTGATCATTGAATGGATGTTTGTGAAGTAAGAATGAAGGTGTGTTAAGTCATAGAATGGAGGTGTGTGAAGGCACAGAATGGAGGTGTGTGAAGTCATAGAATGGAAGTGTGTGAAGTCATAGAATGGAGGTGTGTGAAGTAAGAATGGAGGTGTGTGAAGTCACGGAATGGAGGTGTGTGAAGTCAGAATAGAGGTGTGTGAATTCACAGAATGGAGGTTTGTGAAGTCATAGAACGGAGTTGTGTGAGGTCATAGAATGGATGTTTCTGAAGTAAGAATGAAGGTGTGTGAAGTCATAGAATGGAGGTGTGTGAAGTCATAGAATGGAGGTGTGTGAACTCACAATGGAGTTGTGTGAACTCAGAATGGAGGTGTGAGAAGTCACAGAATGGAGGTGTGTGAAGTCATAGAATAGAAGTGTGTGAAGTCATAGAATGGAGGTTGGTGAAGTAAGAATGGAGGTGTGGTAAGTCAAAGAATGGAGTTGTGTGAACTCAGAATAGAGGTGTGTGAATTCACAGAATGGAGGTTTGTGAAGTCATAGAACGGAGTTGTGTGAGGTCATAGAATGGATGTTTCTGAAGTAAGAATGAAGGTGTGTGAAGTCATAGAATGGAGGTGTGTGAAGTCATAGAATGGAGGTGTGTGAACTCACAATGGAGTTGTGTGAAGTCAAAGAATGGTGGTGTGTGAAGTCAAAGAATGGAAGTGTGTGAAGTCATAGAATGGAGCTATGTGAAGTCAGAATGGATGTGTGTGAAGTCATAGAATGGAGGTGTTTGCAATCAAAATGGTGGTATGTGAACTCATAGAATGGATGTGTGTGAAGTCAAAATGGATGTGTGTGAAGTCACAGAATGGAGGTTTGTGAAGTCAAAGAATGGAAGTGTGTGAAGTCAAAATGGAGGTGTGTGAAGTCACAGAATGGAGGTTTGTGAAGTCACAGAATGGAGGTTTGTGATGTCAAAATGGTGGTGTGTAAAGTCACAAATGGAGGTGTGTGAAGTCACAGAATGGAGGTTTGTGAAGTCACAGAATGGAGGTTTGTGAAGTCAAAATGGTGGTGTGTAAAGTCACAAATGGAGGTGTGTGAAGTCACAGAATGTAGGTGTGTGAACTCAAAATGGAGGTTTGTGAAGTGAAAGAATGGAGGTGTGTGAAGTCATAGAATGAAGGTGTGTGAAGTCACAGAATGAAGGTGTGTTAAGTCACAGAACGGAGGTGTGTGAACTCAGAATGGAAGTGTGTGAATTCCCAGAATGGACGTGTGGGAAGTTGTAGAATGGAGTTGTGTGAAGTCACAGAATGGAGATGTGTGAATTCATAGAATCGAGGTGTGTGAAGTCATAGAATGGAGGTGTGTGAAGTCACAGAATGGAGGTGTGTGAAGTCACAGAATGGAGGAGTGTGAACTCACAATGGAGGTGTGTGAAGTCACAGAATGTAGCTGTGTGAAGTCACAGAATGGAGGTGTGTGAAGTCAGAATGGAGTTGAATGAAGTCATAGAATGGAGGTATGTGATGTCAGAATGGAGGTGTGTGAAGTCATAGAATGGAGGTGTGTGAAGTCAGAATGGAGGGGTGTGAAGTCAAAGAATGGAGGTATGTGAAGTCACAGAATGGAGGGGTGTGAAGTCAGAATAGAGGTGTACGAAGTCATAGAATGGAGGTGTGTGAAGTCAGAATGGAGCTGTGTGAACTCATAGAATGGAGGTGTGTGAAGTCACAATGGAGATGTGTGAATTCATAGAATGGTGGTTTTTGAAGTCACAGAATGGATGTGTGTGAAGTCATAGAATGGAGGTGTATGAAGTCAGATTGGAGGTATGTGAAGTCAAAGAATGGAGGTGTGTCAACTCAGAAATGAGGTATGTGAAGTCATAGCATGGAGGTGTGTGAAGTCATAGAATGGAGGTGTGTGAAGTCACAGAATGGAGCTGTGTGAAGTCAGAATGGAGGAGTGTGAAGTCATAGAATGGAAGTGTGTGAAGTCAGAATGGAGCTGTGTGACCTCATAGAATTGACGTGTGTGAAGTCAAAATGGAGGTGTGTGAAGACATAGAATGGAGGTGTGTGAAGTCACAGAATGGAGGTGTGTGAAGTCATAGAATGGAAGTGTGTGAAGTCATAGAATGGATGTTTGTTAAGTAAGAATGAAGGTGTGCGAAGTCATAGAATGGAAGTGTGTGAAGTCACAGAATGAAGGTGTGTGAAGTCACAAAATGGGGGTGTGTTAAGTCACAGAATGGAGGTGTGTGAAGTCAGAGAAAGGAGGTGTGTGAACTCAGAATGGAGGTGTGTGAAGTCACAGAACGGAGATTTGTGAAGTCATAGAATGGAGGTGCGTGAAGTCATAGAATGGATGTTTCTGAAGTAAGAATGAAGGTGTGTGAAGTCATAGAATGGAGGTGTGTGAAGTCAAAATGGAGGTGTGTGAACTCTTAGAATGGAGGTGTGTGAACTCATAGAATGGAGGTGTGTGAAGTCATGGAATGGAGGTGTGTGAAGTCAAAGAATGGAGGTGTGTGAAGTCAAACAATAAAGGTGTGTAAATTCACAGAATGGAGGTGTTTGAAATCACAGAATGCAGGTTTGTGAAGTCATAAAGGTGGTGTGTAGAGTCACAAATGGAGGTTTGTGAACTCATAGAATGGAGATGTGTGAAGTCTAAGAATGGAGGTGTGTGAAGTCATGGAATGGAGGTGTGTGAAGTCAGAATGGAGTTGAATGAAGTCATAGAATGGAGGTGTGTGAAGTCACAGAATGGAGGTGTATGAAGTCATGGAATGGAGCTGTGTGAAGTCAGATGGGAGGTGTGTGAAGTCACAGAATGGAGGTGTGTGAACTCAGAATGGAGGTGTGTGAAGTCACAGAGTGGAGGTGTGTGAAGTCATAGAATGGAGGTATGTGAAGTCATAGAATGGAAGTGTGTGAAGTCATAATGTAGGTGTGTGAAGTCACAGAATTGAGGTCTGTGAAGTCACAGAATGGAGGTGTGTGAAGTCATAGATTGGAGGTATGTGAAGTCATAGAATGGAGGTGCGTGAATTCATAGAATGGATGTTTGTGAAGTAAGAATGAAGGTGTGTTAAGTCATAGAATGGAGGTGTGTGAAGTCATAGAATGGAGGTGTGTGAAGTCAAACAATATAGGTGTGTGAAGTCACAGAATGGAGGTGTGTGAAATCACACAATGCAGGTTTGTGAAGTCAAAAAGGTGGTGTGTAGATTCACAAATGGAGGTTTGTGAACTCATAGAATGGAGCTGTGTGAAGTCTAAGAATGGAGGTGTGTGAAGTCATGGAATGGAGGTGTGCGAAGTCATGGAATGGAGGTGTGTGAAGTCAGATTGTAGGTGTGTGAAGTCACAGAATGGAGGTGTGTGAACTCAGAATGGAGGTGTGTGAAGTCACAGAATGCTGGTGTGTGAAGTCATAGAATGGAGGTGTGTGAAGTCAGAATGGAGTTGAATGAAGTCATAGAATGGAGGTGTGTGATGTCAGAATGGAGGTGTGTGAAGTCATAGAATGGAGGTGTGTGAAGTCAGTATGGAGGTGTGTGAACTCATAGAATGGAGGTGTGTGAAGTCACAGTGGAGGTGTGTGAAGTCATAGAATGGAGGTGTGTGAAGTCACAGAATGGAGGTGTATGAAGTCATAGAATGGAGCTGTGTGAAGTCAGATGGGAGGTGTGTGAAGTCACAGAATGGAGGTGTGTGAACTCAGAATGGAGGTGTGTGAAGTCAGAGAATGGAGGTGTGTGAAGTCATAGAATGGAGGTATGTGAAGTCAGAGAATGGAGGTGTGTGAAGTCATAATGTAGGTGTGTGAAGTCACAGAATTGAGGTGTGTGAAGTCACAGAATGGAGGTGTGTGAAGTCATAGATTGGAGGTGTGTGAAGTCATAGAATGGAGGTGCGTGAAGTAATAGAATGGATGTTTGTGAAGTAAGAATGAAGGTGTGTTAAGTCATAGAATGGAGGTGTGTGAAGTCATAGAATGGAGGTGTGTGAAGTCATAGAATGGAGGTGTGTGAAGTCACAGAATTGATGTTTGTGAGGTCAGAATGGAGGTGTGTGAAGTCAGAATGGAGGTTTGTGAAGTCAGAGAATGGAGGTTTGTGAAGTCATAGAATGGAGGTGTGTGAACTCACAATGGAGTTGTGTGAAGTCAAAGAATGGTGGTGTGTGAAGTCAAAGAATGGAAGTGTGTGAAGTCATAGAATGGAGCTGTGTGAATTCAGAATGGAGGTGTGTGAAGTCATAGAATGGAGGTGTGTGAACTCACAATGGAGTTGTGTGAAGTCAAAGAATGGCGGTGTGTGAAGTCAAAGAATGGAAGTGTGTGAAGTCATAGAATGGACGTGTGTGAGGTCATAGAATGGAGGTGTGTGAAGTCATAGAATGGAGGTGTGTGAAGTCACAGAATTGATGTTTGTGAGGTCACAATGGAGGTGTGTGAAGTCAGAATGGAGGTTTGTGAAGTCAGAGAATGGAGGTGTGTGAAGGCATAGAATGGAGGTGAGTGAAGTCATAGAATGGAGGTGTGTGAAGTCACAGAATTGATGTTTGTGAAGTCAGAATGGAGGTGTGTGAACTCACAATGGAGGTGTGTGAAGTCAAAGAATGGAGGTGTGTGAAGTCACAGAACTGATGTTTGTGAAGTCAGAATGGAGGTTTGTGAAGTCAGAATGGAGGTGTGTGAAGTCATAGAATGGAGGTGTGTGAAGTCACAATGCAGGTGTGTGAACTCATAGAATGGAGATGTGTGAAGTCACAGAATGGAGGTTTGTGAAGTCATAGAATGGAGGTGTGTGAAGTCATAGAATGGAGGTGTGTGAAGTCATAGAATGGTGGTGTGTGAAGTCATAGAATGGACGTTTGTGAACTCATAGAATGGAGGTCTGTAAAGTCATAGAATGGATGTATTTGAAGTAAGAATGTAGGGGTGTGAAGTCATAGAATGGAGGTGTTTGCAATCAAAATGGTGGTATGTGAACTCATAGAATGGATGTGTGTGAAGTCAAAATGGAGGTGTGTGAAGTCACAGAATGGAGGTTTGTGAAGTCAAAGAATGGAAGTTTGTGAAGTCAAAATGGAGGTGTGTGAAGTCACAGAATGGAGGTTTGTGAAGTCACAGAATGGAGGTTTGTGAAGTCAAAATGGTGGTGTGTAAATCACAAATGGAGGTGTGTGAAGTCACAGAATGGAGGTTTGTGAAGTCACAGAATGGAGGTTTGTGAAGTCAAAATGGTGGTGTGTAAAGTCACAAATGGAGGTGTGTGAAGTCACAGAATGTAGGTGTGTGAACTCAAAATGGAGGTGTGTGAAGTGAAAGAATGGAGGTGTGTGAAGTCATAGAATGAAGGTTTGTGAAGTCACAGAATGAAGGTGTGTTACGTCACAGAACGGACGTGTGTGAACTCAGAATGGAGGTGTGTGAAGTCCCAGAATGGAGGTGTGGGAAGTCATAGAATGGAGTTTTGTGAAGTCACAGAATGGAGATGTGTGAATTCATAGAATCGAGGTGTGTGAAGTCATAGAATGGAGGTGTGTGAAGTCACAGAATGGAGGTGTGTGAAGTCACAGAATGGAGGTGTGTGAAGTTACAGAATGGAGGTGTGTGAACTCACAATGGAGGTGTGTGAAGTCAAAGAATGGAGGTGTGTGAAGTCATATAATGCAAGTGTGTGAAGTCATAGAATGAAGGTGTGTGAAGCCAGAATTGAGGTGTGTGAACACACAGAATTGAGGTGTGTGAACTCAGAATGAAGGTGTGTGAAGTCAAAGAATGGAGGTTTGTGAAGTCATAGAATGGAGGTGTATGAAGTCATAGAATGGATGTTTCTGAAGTAGAATGGAGGTGTGTGAAGTCATTGAATGGAGGTGTGTGAAGTCAAAATGGAGGTGTGCGAACTCATAAAATGGAGATGAGTGAAGTCATGGAAAGGAGGTGTGTGAAGTCCAAAAATGGAGGTGTGTGAAGTCAAACAATGGTGGTGTGTGAAGTCACAGAACGGAGGTGTGTGAAGTCAAAGAATGGAAGTGTGTGAGGTCAAAATGGAGGTGTGTGAAGTCACAGAACGGAGGTGTGTGAAGTCAAAGATTGGAGGTGTGTGAAGTCATCGAAAGGAGGTGTGTGAAGTCATGGAATGGAGGTGTGTGAAGTCACAGAATGGCGGTGTGTGAAGTGAGAATGGAGTTGTGTGAAGTCATAGAATGTAGGTGTGTGAAGTCACAGAATTGATGTTTGTGAAGTCAGAATGGAGGTGTGTGAACTCACAATGGAGGTGTGTGATGTCAAAGAATGAAGGTGTGTGAAGTCAAAGAATGGAAGTGTGTGAAGTCATAGAATGGAGGTGTGTGATGTCATAGAATGGAGGTGTGTGAAGTCACAGAATTGATGTTTGTGAGGTCAGAATGCAGGTGTGTGAAGTCAGAATGGAGGTTTGTGAAGTCAGAGAATGGAGGTGTGTGAAGTCATACAATGGAGGCGGGTGAAGTCATAGAATGGAGGTGTGTGAAGTCATAGAATGGACGTTTGTGAACTCATAGAATGGAGGTCTGTAAAGTCATAGAATGGATGTTTTTGAAGTAAGAATGTAGGGGTGTGAAGTCATAGAATGGAGGTGTGTGCAATCAAAATGGTGGTATGTGAACTCATAGAATGGATGTGTGTGAAGTCAAAATGGAGGTGTGTGAAGTCACAGAATGGAGGTTTGTGAAGTCAAAGAATGGAAGTGTGTGAAGTCAAAATGGAGGTGTGTGAAGTTACAGAATGGAGGTTTGTGAAGTCACAGAATGGAGGTTTGTGAAGTCAAAATGTTGGTGTGTATAGTCACAAATGGAGGTGTGTGAAGTCACAGAATGGAGGTTTGTGAAGTCACAGAATGGAGGTTTGTGAAGTCAAAATGGTGGTGTGTAAAGTCACAAATGGAGGTGTGTGAAGTCACAGAATGTAGGTGTGTGAACTCAAAATGGAGGTTTGTGAAGTGAAAGAATGGAGGTGTGTGAAGTCATAGAATGAAGGTGTGTGAAGTCACAGAATGAAGGTGTGTTAAGTCACAGAACGGAGGTGTGTGAACTCAGAATGGAAGTGTGTGAAGTCCCAGAATGGAGGTGTGGGAAGTCATAGAATGGAGTTGTGTGAAGTCACAGAATGGAGATGTGTGAATTCATAGAATCGAGGTGTGTGAAGTCATAGAATGGAGGTGTGTGAAATCACAGAATGGAGGTGTGTGAAGTCACAGAATGGAGGTGTGTAAAGTCACAGAACGGTGGTGTGTGAACTCACAATGGAGGTGTGTGAAGTCACAGAATGGAGGTGTGTGAAGTCATAGAATGGAGGTGTGTGAAGTCAGAATGGAGTTGAATGAAGTCATAGAATGGAGGTGTGTGATGTCAGAATGGAGGTGTGTGAAGTCATAGAATGGAGGTGTGTGAAGTCAGAATGGAGGTGTGTGAACTCATAGAATGGAGGTGGGTGACGTCACAGTGGAGGTGTGTGAAGTCATAGAATGGAGGTGTGTGAAGTCAGATGGGAGGTGTGTGAAGTCACAGAATGGAGGTGTGTGAACTCAGAATGGAGGTGTGTGAAGTCACAGAATGGAGGTGTGTGAAGTCATAGAATGGAGGTATGTGAAGTCATACAGTGGAGGTGTGTGAAGTCATAATGTAGGTGTGTGAAGTCACAGAATTGAGGTGTGTGAAGTCACAGAATGGAGTTGTGTGAAGTCATATATTGGAGGTGTGTAAAGGCATAGAATGGAGGTGCGTGAAGTCATAGAATGGATGTTTGTGAAGAAAGAATGAAGGTGTGTTAAGTCATAGAATGGAGGTGTGTGAAGGCACAGAATGGAGGTGTGTGAAGTCATGGAATGGAGCTGTGTGAAGTCAGAATGGAGGTGTGTGAAGTCAGAATGGAGGTGTGTGAAGTCATAGAATGGAGGTGTATGAAGTCATAGAATGGATGTTTCTGAAGTAGAATGGAGGTGTGTGAAGTCATTGAATGTAGGTGTGTGAAATCAAAATGGAGGTGTGCGAACTCATAAAATGGAGATGAGTGAAGTCATGGAAAGGAGGTGTGTGAAGTCCCAAAATGGAGGTGTGTGAAGTCAAACAATGGTGGTGTGTGAAGTCACAGAACGGAGGTGTGTGAAGTCAAAGAATGGAAGTGTGTAAGGTCAAAATGGAGGTGTGTGAAGTCACAGAATGGAGGTGTGGGAAGTCACAGAATGGAGGTGTGTGAAGTCATCGATAGGAGGTGTGTGAAGGCATGGAATGGAGGTGTGTGAAGTCACAGAATGGCGGTGTGTGAAGCCAGAATGGAGGTGTGTGAAGTCATAGAATGGAGTTGTGTGAACACACAATGGAGTTGTGTGAAGTCAAAGAATGGTGGTGTGTGAAGTCAAAGAATGGAAGTGTGTGAAGTCATAGAATGGAGCTGTGTGAAGTCAGAATGGAGGTGTGTGAAGTCATAGAATGCAGGTGTGTGAACTCACAATGGAGTTTTGTGAAGTCAAAGAATGGTGGTGTGTGAAGTCAAAGAATGGAAGTGTGTGAAGTCATAGAATGGAGGTGTGTGACGTCATAGAATGGACGTGTGTGAAGTCATAGAATGGAGGTGTGTGAAGTCACAGAATTGATGTTTGTGAGGTCAGAATGGAGGTGTGTGAAGTCAGAATGCAGGTTTGTGAAGTCAGAGAATGGAGGTGTGTGAAGTCATATAATGGAGGTGTGTGAAGTCATATAATGGAGGTGTGTGAAGTCACAGAATTGATGTTTGTGAAATCAGAATGAAGCTGTGTGAACTCACAATGGAGGTGTGTGAATTCAAAGAATGGATGTGTGTGAAGTCACAGAATTGATGTTTGTGAAGTCAGAATGGAGGTTTGTGAAGTCAGAATGGAGGTGTGTGAAGTCATAGAATGGAGGTGTGTGAAGTCACAATGCAGGTGTGTGAACTCATAGAATGGAGATGTGTGAAGTCACAGAATGGAGGTGTGTGAAGTCATAGAATGGAGGTGTGTGAAGTCATAGAATGGAGGTGTGTGAAGTCATAGAATGGAGGTGTGTGAAGTCATAGAATGGACGTTTCTGAACTCATAGAATGGAGGTCTCTAAAGTCATAGAATGGATGTTTTTGAAGTAAGAATGTAGGGGTATGAAGTCATAGAATGGAGGTGTGTGCAATCAAAATGGTGGTATGTGAACTCATAGAATGGATGTGTGTGAAGTCAAAATGGAGGTGTGTGAAGTCACAGAATGGAGGTTTGTGAAGTCAAAGAATGGAAGTGTGTGAAGTCAAAATGGAGGTGTGTGAAGTCACAGAATGGAGGTTTGTGAAGTCACAGAATGGAGGTGTGTGAAGTCACAGAATGGAGGTGTGTGAAGTCATCGATAGGAGGTGTGTGAAGGCATGGAATGGAGGTGTGTGAAGTCACAGAATGGCGGTGTGTGAAGCCAGAATGGAGGTGTGTGAAGTCATAGAATGGAGTTGTGTGAACTCACAATGGAGTTGTGTGAAGTCAAAGAATGGTGGTGTGTGAAGTCAAAGAATGGAAGTGTGTGAAGTCATAGAATGGAGCTATGTGAAGTCAGAATGGGGGTGTGTGAAGTCATAGAATGCAGGTGTGTGAACTCACAATGGAGTTTTGTGAAGTCAAAGAATGGTGGTGTGTGAAGTCAAAGAATGGAAGTGTGTGAAGTCATAGAATGGAGGTGTGTGACGTCATAGAATGGACGTGTGTGAAGTCATAGAATGGAGGTGTGTGAAGTCACAGAATTGATGTTTGTGAGGTCAGAATGGAGGTGTGTGAAGTCAGAATGGAGGTTTGTGAAGTCAGAGAATGGAGGTGTGTGAAGTCATATAATGGAGGTGTGTGAAGTCATAGAATGGAGGTGTGTGAAGTCACAGAATTGATGTTTGTGAAATCAGAATGAAGCTGTGTGAACTCACAATGGAGGTGTGTGAATTCAAAGAATGGATGTGTGTGAAGTCACAGAATTGATGTTTGTGAAGCCAGAATGGAGGTTTGTGAAGTCAGAATGGAGGTGTGTAAAGTCATAGAATGGAGGTGTGTGAAGTCACAATGCAGGTGTGTGAACTCATAGAATGGAGATGTGTGAAGTCACAGAATGGAGGTGTGTGAAGTCATAGAATGGAGGTGTGTGAAGTCATAGAATGGAGGTGTGTGAAGTCATAGAATGGAGGTGTGTGAAGTCATAGAATGGACGTTTCTGAACTCATAGAATGGAGGTCTGTAAAGTCATAGAATGGATGTTTTTGAAGTAAGAATGTAGGGGTGTGAAGTCATAGAATGGAGGTGTGTGCAATCAAAATGGCGGTATGTGAACTCATAGAATGGATGTGTGTGAAGTCAAAATGGAGGTGTGTGAAGTCACAGAATGGAGGTTTGTGAAGTCAAAGAATGGAAGTGTGTGAAGTCAAAATGGAGGTGTGTGAAGTCACAGAATGGAGGTTTGTGAAGTCACAGAATGGAGGTTTGTGAAGTCAAAATGGTGGTGTGTAAAGTCACAAATGGAGGTGTGTGAAGTCACAGAATGGAGGTTTGTGAAGTCACAGAATGGAGGTTTGTGAAGTCAAAATGGTGGTGTGTAAAGTCACAAATGGAGGTGTGTGAAGTCACAGAATGTAGGTGTGTGAACTCAAAATGGAGGTGTGTGAAGTGAAAGAATGGAGGTGTGTGAAGTCATAGAATGAAGGTGTGTGAAGTCACAGAATGAAGGTGTGTTAAGTTACAGAACAGAGGTGTGTGAACTCAGAATGGAGGTGTGTGAAGTCCCAGAATGGAGGTGTGGGAAGTCATAGAATGGAGTTGTGTGAAGTCACAGAATGGAGGTGTGTGAAGTCACAGAATGGAGGTGTGTGAACTCAGAATGAAGGTGTGTGAAGTCAAAGAATAGAGGTTTGTGAAGTCATAGAATGGAGGTGTATGAAGTCATAGAATGGATGTTTCTGAAGTAGAATGGAGGTGTGTGAAGTCATAGAATGTAGGTGTGTGAAGTCAAAATGGAGGTGTGCGAACTCATAAAATGGAGATGAGTGAAGTCATGGAAAGGAGGTGTGTGAAGTCCAAAAATGGAGGTGTGTGAAGTCAAACAATGGTGGTGTGTGAAGTCACAGAACGGAGGTGTGTGAAGTCAAAGAATGGAAGTGTGTGAAGTCAAAATGGAGGTATGTGAAGTCACAGAATGTTGGTGTGTGAAGTCACAGAATGGAGGTGTGTGAAGTCATCGATAGGAGGTGTGTGAAGTCATGGAATGGACTTGTGTGAAGTCACAGAATGGCGGAGTGTGAAGTCAGAATGAAGTTGTGTGAAGTCATAGAATGTAGGTGTGTGAAGTCAAAATGGAGGTGTGTGAAGTCATTGAATGGAGGTGTGTGAAGTCAGAATGGAGGTGTGTGAACTCATAGAATGGAGGTGTGAAGTCACAATGGAGGTGTGTGAAGTCATAGAATGGAGGTGTGTGAAGTCACAGTATGGAGGTGTGTGAAATCATAGAATGGAGCTGTGTGAAGTCAGATTTGAGGAGTGTGAATTCACAGAATGGAGGTGTGTGAACTCAGAATAGAGGTGTGTGAAGACACTGAATGGAGGTGTGAAGTCATAGAATGGAGGTGTGTGTAGTCATAATGGAGGTGTGTGAAGTCACAGAATTGAGGTGTGTGAAGTCACAGATGGAGGTGTGTGAAGTCATAGAATGGAGGTGTGTGAAGTCATAGAATGGAGGTGTGTGAACTCACAATGGAGGAGTGTGAAGTCAAAGTATGGAGGTGTGTGAAGTCATAGAATGGAAGTGTGTGAAGTCATAGAATGAAGGTGTGTGAAACCAGAATTGAGGTGTGTGAAGTCAAAATGGAGATGTGTGATGTCACAGAATGGAGGTGTATGAAGTCACAGAATGGAGGTGTGTGAAGTCATAGAATGGAGGTGTGTGAAGTCACAAAATGGAGATGTGTGAAGTCACAGAATGGAGGTGTGTGAAGTCAAAATGGAGGTGTGTGAACTCATAGAATGGAGGTGTGTGAACTCATAGAATGGAAGTGTGTGAAGTCATGGAATGGAGGTGTGTGAAGTCAAAGAATGGAGTTGTGAAGTCAAACAATAAAGGTGTGTGAAGTCACAGAATGGAGGTGTGTGATCACAGAATGGAGGTGTGTGAAGTCAAAAAGGTGGTGTGTAGAGTCACAAATGGAGGTGTGTGAACTCATAAAATGGAGGTGTGTGAAGTCACAGAATTGATGTTTGTGAAGTCAGAATCGAGGTGTGTGAACTCACAATGGAGGTGTGTGAAGTCAAAGAATGGAGGTGTGTGAGGACAAAGAATGGAAGTGTGTGAAGTCATAGAATGGAGGTGTGTGAAGTTATAGAATGGAGGTGTGTGAAGACATAGAATGGAGGTGTGTGAAGTCACAGAATTGATGTTTGTGAGGTCAGAATGGAGGTGTGTGAAGTCAGAATGGAGGTTTGTGAAGTCAGAGAATGGAGGTGTGTGAAGTCATACAATGGAGGCATGTGAAGTCATAGAATGGAGGTGTGTGAAGTCACAGAATTGATGTTTGTGAAGTCAGAATGTAGGTGTGTGAACTCAAAATGGAGGTGTGTGAAGTCAAAGAATGGAGGTGTGTGAAGTCACAGAATTGATGTTTGTAAAGTCAGAATGGAGGTGTGTGAAGTCAGAATGGAGGTGTGTGAAGTCATAGAATGGAGGTGTGTGAAGTCACAATACAGGTGTGTGAACTCATAGAATGGAGATGTGTGAAGTCACAGAATGGAGGTGTGTGCAGTCATAGAATGGAGGTGTGTGAAGTCATAGAATGGAGGTGTGTGAAGTCATAGAATGGAGGTGTGTGAACTCATAGAATGGAGGTCTGTAAAGTCATAGAATGGATGTTTTTGAAGTAAGAATGTAGGGGAGTGAAGTCATAGAATGGAGGTGTGTGCAATCAAAATGGTGGTATGTGAACTCATAGAATGGATGTGTGTGAACTGATAGAGTGGAGGTGTGTGAAGTCATGGAATGGAGGTGTGTGAAATCAAAGAATGGAGGTGTGTGAAGTCAAACAATGGAGGTATGCGAAGTCACAGAATGGAGGTTTGTGAAGTCACCGATGGAGGTTTGCGAAGTCAAAATGGTGGTGTGTAAAGTCACAGAATGGAGGTGTGTGAAGTCAAAGAATGAAAGTGTGTGAAGTCAAAATGGAGGTGTGTGAAGTCACAGAATGGAGGTGTGTGAAGTCACAGAATGGAGGTGTGTGAAGTCATCCAAAGGATTTGTGTGAAGTCATGCAATGGAGGTGTGTGAAGTCAGAGAATGGCGGTGTGTGAAGTCAGAATGGAGTTGTGTGAAGTCATAGAATGTAGGTGTGTGAAGTCAGAATGGAAGTGTGTGAAGTCATAGAATGGAGGTGTGTGAAGTAAGAATGGAGGTGTGTGAACTCATAGAATGGAGGTGTGAAGTCACAATGGAGGTGTGTGAAGTCATAGAATGGAGGTTTGTGAAGTCACAGTATGGAGGTGTGTGAAATCATAGAATGGAGCTGTGTGAAGTCAGATATGAGGAGTGTGAAGTCACAGAATGGAGGTGTGTGAACTCAGAATGGAGGTGAGTGAAGTCACAGAATGGAGATGTGAAGTCATAGAATGGAGGTGTGTGAAGTCATAGAGTGGAGGTGTGTGAAGTCATAATGAAGGTGTGTGAAGTCACAGAATGGAGGTGTGTGAAGTCACAGATGCAGGTGTGGGAAGTCATAGAATGCAGGTGTGTTAAGTCATAGAATGGAGGTGTGTGAAGTCGTAGAATTGATGTTTGTGAAGTAAGAATGAAGGTGTTTTAAGTCATAGAATGGAGGTGTTTGAAGGCACAGAATGGAGGTGTGTGAAGTCACAGAATGGAGGTGTGTGAACTCACAATGGAGGTGTGTGAAGTCAAGGAATGGGGTGTGCAAAGTCATAGAATGGAAGTGTGTGAAATCATAGAATGAAGGTGTGTGAAGCCAGAATTGAGGTGTGTGAAGTCGCAGAAGTGAGGTGTGTGAACTCAGAATGAAGGTGTGTTAAGTCATAGAATGGAGGTGTGTGAAGGCACAGAATGGAGGTGTGTGAAGTCATAGAATGGAGCTGTGTGAAGTCATAGAATGGAGGTTTGTGAAGTCATAGAATGTAGGTGTGTGAAGTCATAAAATGGAGGTGTGTGAAGTCAAAATGGTGGTGTGTGAACTCATAGAATGGAGGTGTGTGAACTGATAGAGTGGAGGTGTGTGAAGTCATGGAATGGAGGTGTGTGAAGTCAAAATGGAGGTGTGTGAAGTCACAGAATGGAGGTGTGTGAAGTCACAGAATGGAGGTGTGTGAAGTCAAAATGGTGGTGTGTAACGTCACAAATGGAGGTGTGTGAAGTCACAAAATGTAGGTGTGTGAACTCAATATGGAGGTGTGTGAAGTCAAATAATGGAGGTGTGTGAAGTCATAGAATGGAGGTGTGTGAAGTCACAGAATGGAGGTGTGTAAAGTCACAGAATGGAGGTGTGTGAAGTCACAGAATTGAGGTGTGTGAAGTCACAGAATGGAAGTGTGTGAAGTCACAGAATGGAGGTGTGAAAAGTCACAGAATGGAGGTGTGTGAAGTCACAGAATGGAGGTGTGTGAAGTCACAGAATGGAGGTGTGTGAAGTCAAAATGGAGGTGTGTGAACTCATAGAATGGAAGTGTGTGAACTCATAGAATGGAAGTGTGTGAAGTCATGGAATGAAGGTGTGTGAAGTCACAGAATGGAGGTGTGTGAAGTCATAGAATGGAGGTGTGTGAAGTCACAGAATGGAGGTGTGTGAAGTCACAGAATGGAGGTGTGTGAAGTCACAGAATGGAGGTGTGTGAAGTCAAAATGGAGGTGTGTGAACTCATAGAATGGAGGTGTGTGAACTCATAGAATGGAGGTGTGTGAAGTCATGGAATGGAGGTGTGTGAAGTCAAAGAATGGAGGTGTGTGAAGTCAAACAAAATTGGTGTGTGAAGTCACGGAATGGAGGTGTGTGAAATCACAGAATGGAGGTGTGTGATGTCAAAAACGTGGTGTGTAGAGTCACAAATGGAGGTGTGTGAACTCGTAGAATGGAGGTGTGTGATGTCAAAGAATGGAGGTGTGTGAAGTCATGGAATGGAGGTGTGTGAAGTCACAGAATGGAGGTGTGTGAAGTCATAGAATGGAGGTGTGTGAAGTCATAGAATGGATGTTTCTGAAGTAAGAATGAAGGTGTGTGAAGTCATAGAATGGAGGTGTGTGAAGTCAAAATGGAGGTGTGTGAACTCAAAGAATGAAGGTCTGAGAACTCAAAGAATGGAGGTGTGTGAAGTCATGGAATGAAGGTGTGTGAAGTCACAGAATGGAGGTGTGTGAAGTCATAGAATGGAGGTGTGTGAAGTCACAGAATGGAGGTGTGTGAAGTCACAGAATTTAGGTGTGTGAAGTCACAGAATGGAGGTGTGTGAAATCACAGAATGGAGGTGTGTGAAGTCATGGAATGGAGGTGTGTGAAGTCACAGAATGGAAGTGTGTGAAGTCATAGAATGGAGGTGTGTGAAGTCAGAATGGAGGTGTGTGAAGTAATAGAATGGAGGTGTGTGAAGTCAGAATGGAGGTGTGTGAAATTATAGAATGGAGTTGTGTGAAGTCACAGTATGGAGGTGCGTGAAGTCATAGAATGAAGCTGTGTGAAGTGAGAATTGAGGTGTGTGAAGTCACAGAATGGAGGTGTGTGAACTCAGAATGGAGGTGTGTGAAGTCACTGAATGGAGGTGTGAAGTCATAGAATGGAGGTGTGTGAAGTCATAGAATGGAGGTGTGTGAAGTCATAATGGAGGTGTGTGAAGTCACAGAATTGAGGTGTGTGAAGTCACTGAATGGAGGTGTGTGAAGTCATAGAATGGAGGTGTGTGAAGCCATAGAATGGAGGTGTGTGATCATAGAATGGATGTTTGTGAAGTAAGAATGAAGGTGTGTTAAGTCATAGAATGGAGGTGTGTGAAGGCACAGAATGGAGGTGTGTGAAGTCATAGAATGGAGCTGTGTGAAGTCATAATGGAGGTGTGTGAAGTCATAGAATGGAGGTGTGTGAACTCACAATGGAGGTGTGTGAAGTCAAAGAATGGAGGTGTGTGAAGTCATAGAAAGGAATTGTGTGAAGTCATAGAATGGAGGTGTGTGAAGCCAGAATTGAGGTGTGTGAAGTCACAGAATTGAGGTGTGTGAACTCAGAATGGAGGTGTGTGAAGACACAGAATGGAGGTTTGTGAAGTCATAGAATGGAGGTGTGTGAAGTCATAGAATGGATGTTTCTGAAGTAGAATGAAGGTGTGTGAAGTCACAGAATGGAGGTGTGGAGTCAAAATGGAGGTGTGCGAACTCATAAAATGGAGATGTGTGAAGTCATGGAATGGAGGTGTGTGAAGTCCAAAAATGGAGGTGTGTGAAATCACAGAATGGAGGTGTGTGATGTCAAAAACGTGGTGTGTAGAGTCACAAATGGAGGTGTGTGAACTCGTAGAATGGAGGTGTGTGATGTCAAAGAATGGAGGTGTGTGAAGTCATGGAATGGAGGTGTGTGAAGTCACAGAATGGAGGTGTGTGAAGTCATAGAATGGAGGTGTGTGAAGTCATAGAATGGATGTTTCTGAAGTAAGAATGAAGGTGTGTGAAGTCATAGAATGGAGGTGTGTGAAGTCAAAATGGAGGTGTGTGAACTCATAGAATGAAGGTCTGAGAACTCAAAGAATGGAGGTGTGTGAAGTCATGGAATGAAGGTGTGTGAAGTCACAGAATGGAGGTGTGTGAAGTCATAGAATGGAGGTGTGTGAAGTCACAGAATGGAGGTGTGTGAAGTCACAGAATGGAGGTGTGTGAAGTCACAGAATGGAGGTGTGTGAAATCACAGAATGGAGGTGTGTGAAGTCATGGAATGGAGGTGTGTGAAGTCACAGAATGGAAGTGTGTGAAGTCATAGAATGGAGGTGTGTGAAGTCATAATGGAGGTGTGTGAAGTAATAGAATGGAGGTGTGTGAAGTCAGAATGGAGGTGTGTGAAATTATAGAATGGAGTTGTGTGAAGTCACAGTATGGAGGTGCGTGAAGTCATAGAATGAAGCTGTGTGAAGTGAGAATTGAGGTGTGTGAAGTCACAGAATGGAGGTGTGTGAACTCAGAATGGAGGTGTGTGAAGTCACTGAATGGAGGTGTGAAGTCATAGAATGGAGGTGTGTGAAGTCATAGAATGGAGGTGTGTGAAGTCATAATGGAGGTGTGTGAAGTCACAGAATTGAGGTGTGTGAAGTCACTGAATGGAGGTGTGTGAAGTCATAGAATGGAGGTGTGTGAAGCCATAGAATGGAGGTGTGTGATCATAGAATGGATGTTTGTGAAGTAAGAATGAAGGTGTGTTAAGTCATAGAATGGAGGTGTGTGAAGGCACAGAATGAAGGTGTGTGAAGTCATAGAATGGAGCTGTGTGAAGTCATAATGGAGGTGTGTGAAGTCATAGAATGGAGGTGTGTGAACTCACAATGGAGGTGTGTGAAGTCAAAGAATGGAGGTGTGTGAAGTCATAGAAAGGAATTGTGTGAAGTCATAGAATGGAGGTGTGTGAAGCCAGAATTGAGGTGTGTGAAGTCACAGAATTGAGGTGTGTGAACTCAGAATGGAGGTGTGTGAAGACACAGAATGGAGGTTTGTGAAGTCATAGAATGGAGGTGTGTGAAGTCATAGAATGGATGTTTCTGAAGTAGAATGAAGGTGTGTGAAGTCACAGAATGGAGGTGTGGAGTCAAAATGGAGGTGTGCGAACTCATAAAATGGAGATGTGTGAAGTCATGGAATGGAGGTGTGTGAAGTCCAAAAATGGAGGTGTGTGAAGTCAAAGAATGGAGGTGTGTGAACTCATAGAATGGAAGTGTGTGAAGTCATGGAATGGAGGTGTATGAAGTCAAAGAATGGAGCTGTGTGAAGTCATAGATTGGAGGTGTGTGAAGTCACAGAATGGAGGTGTGTAAAGTCAGAGAATGGAGGTGACTTCACACACCTATATTCTATGAATTCACACATCTCCATTCTGTGACTTCACACAACTCAATTCTATGACTTCCCACACCTCAATTCTGGGAATTCACACACCTCCATTCTCAGTTCACACACCTCCGTTCTGTGACTTAACACACCTTCGTTCCGTGACTTCACACACCTCCATTTTGAGTTCACAAACCTCGATTCTGTGACTTAACGCACCTTCATTCTGTGACTTCACACACCTCCATTCTATGACTTCACACACCTCCATTCTATGCTTCACACACCTCCATTCTATGACTTCACACACCTCCAGTCTTTGACTTCACACCCCTCCATTCTTTGACTTCAAACACCTCCATTCTATAACTTCACACACCTCCATTGTGACTTCCCCCACCTCCAATCTGAGTTCACACACCTCAGTTTTGACTTCACACAGCTCCATAAAATAACTTCACACACCTCCATTCTGTGACTTCGCAAACCTCCATTCTGACTTCACACATCTCGATTCTCTGACTTCCCACACCTCCATTCTATGATTTCACACACCTCCATTCTATGTCTTCACACACCTCCATTCTGTGACTTCATACTCCTCCATTCTGAGTTCCAACACCTCCGTTCTGTGACTTAACACACCTCCATTCTGTGACTTCACACACCTCCATTCTGAGTTCACACAACTCCATTCTGTGACTTCACACACCTACATTCTGACTTCACACAGCTGCATTCTATGACTTCACACACCTCCATTCTGTGCCGTCACACACCTCCATTCTATGACTTAACACACCTTCATTCTTACTTAACAAACATCCATTCTATGACTTCACACACCTGCATTCTATGACTTCACACACCTGCATTCTATGACTTCACACACCTTCATTCTGTGACTTCACACACCTCAATTGTGACTTCACACTCTCCATTCCATGAGTTCACACACCTCCATTCTGACTTCACACACCTCCATTCTATGACTTCACACACCTCCATTCTGACTTCACACACCTCCATTCTATGACTTCACACAACTCCATTCTGACTTCACACACCTCCATTCTGTGACTTCACACACCTCCATTCCATGACTTCACACACCTCCATTCGATGACTTCACACACCTCCATTCTTTGACTTCACACACCTCCATTCTATGAGTTCACACACCTCCAATTGTGACTCTACACAACACCTTTTTGACTTCACACACCTCCATTCTGTGATTTCACACACCTCCATTCTGTGACTTCACACACCTTTATTTTTTGACTTCACACACCTCCATTCATTGACTTCACACACCTCCATTCCATGACTTCACACACCTCCATTCTATGAGTTCACACACCTCCATTCTATGAGTTCACACACCTCCATTTTGACTTCACACACCTCCATTCTATGACTTCACACACCTTCATTCTTACTTCAGAAACATCCATTCTATGACTTCACGCACTTCCATTCTATGACTTCACAAATCTCCGTTCTGTGACTTCACACACCTCCATTCTGAGTTCACACACCTCCATTCTCTGAGTTCACACACCTCCACTCTGTGACTTAACACACCTCCATTCTATGACTTCACAGACCTCCATTCTGTGACTTGACACACCTTTATTGTTTGACTTCACACACCTCCATTCTTTGACTTCACACAACTCCAATCTGTGACTTCAAACACCGCCATTCTGTGACTTCACACATCTCCATTCTGTGACTTCACACAGCTCCATTCTATGACTTCACACACCTCCATTCTGTGACCTCACACCCCTCCATTCTGTGACTTCACACACCTCCATTTTGACTTCACACACTTCCATTCGTTGACTTCACACACCGCCATTCTGTGACTTCACACACCACCATTTTTTAACTTCACACACCTCCATTTTTGGACTTCACACTCCTCCATTCCATGACTTCACACATCTCCATTTTATGAGCTCGCACACCTCCATTTTGACTTCACACACCTCCATTCTGTGACTTCACACACCTTCATTCTACTTCAGAAACATCCATTCTATGACTTCACACACCTCCATTCTATGACTTCACAAACCTCCATTCTGTGTCTTCACACACCTCCATTCTGAGTTCACACACCTCAATTCTGTGACTTCACACACCTCAATTCTTGCTTCACACACCTCCATTCTATGACTTCACACAATTCCTTTCTATGACTTCACACACCTCCATTCTTTGACTTCACACACCTCCATTGTGAGTTCACACACCTCCATTCTATGACTTCTCACACCTCCATTATGACTTCACACAGTTCCATTCTATGACTTCACACACCTCCATTCTGTGCCTTCACACACCTCCATTCTATGACTTAACACACCTTCATTCTTACTTCACAAACATCCATTCTATGATCACACACCTCCATTCTATGACTTCACACACCTCCATTCTTTGACTTCACACACCTCCATTCAGTGACTTCACACACCTCAATTCTGTGACTTCACACACCTCCATTATGACTTCACACACCTCCATTCTATGACTTCACACACCTCCATTCTATGACTTCACACCTCCGTTCTGTGACATCACACACCTCCATTGTGAGTTCACACACCTCCATTCTGTGACTTCACACACCTCAATTCTCACTTCAAACAGCTTCATTCTATGACTTCACACACCTCCATACTGTGACTTCACACACCTCCATTCTATGATTTCACACACCTCCATTCTGACTTCACACACCTCCATTCTATGACTTCACACACCTCCATTCTGACTTCACTAAGCTCCATTCTATGACTTCACACACCTCCATTCTGTGCCTTCACACACTTCCATTCCATGACTTCACACACCTCCATTCGATGACTTCACACACCTCCATTCTTTGACTTCACACACCTCCATTCTATGAGTTCACACACCTCCATTTGTGACTCTACACAGCACCTTTTTGATTTCACACACCTCCATTCTATGATTTCACACACCTCCATTCTGTGACTTCACACACCTTTATTGTTTGACTTCACACACCTGCATTCTTTGACTTCACACACCTTTATTCCATGACTTCACACACCACCATTCTATGAGTTCTCGGAACTTCATTCTATGAGTTCACACACGTCCATTTTGACTTCACACACCTCCATTCTATGACTTCACACACCTTCATTCTTACTTCAGAAACATCCATTCTATGACTTCACACACCTCCATTCTATGACTTCACACACCTCCATTCTGTGACTTCACACACCTCCATTCCATGACTTCACACACCTCCATTCTTTGACTTCACACACCTCCATTCTACGAGTTCACACACCTCCATTTGTGACTGTACACACCATCTTTTTGACTTCACACACCTCCATTCTGTGATTTCACACACCTCCATGCTGTGACTATACACACCATTTTTGTTTGAGTTCACACACCTCCATTCTTTGACTTCACACACCTCCATTCCATGACTTCACACACCTCCATTCTATGAGTTCACACACCTCCATTCTATGAGTTCACACACCTGCATTTTGACTTCACACACCTCCATTCTGTGACTTCACACACCTCCATTCTGTGACTTCACACACCTCCATTCTGTGACTTCACTCACCTCCATTCTATGACTTCACACACCTCCATTCTGTGACTTCACACACCTTCATTCCATGACTTCACACACTTCCATTCTATGAGTTCACCCACCTCCATTCTATGTGTTCACACACCTCCATTTTGACTTCACACACCTCCATTCTGATTTCACAAACCTAAATTCTGTGAATTCACACATCCCCATTCTATGATTTCAAACAACTCCATTCTATGACTTCACACACCTTCATTCTATGACTTCACACACCTCCTTTCTGAGTTGACACACCTCCATTATATGACTTCACACAACTCCAATTTGACTTCACATATCTCCATTCTGTGACTTCACACACCTCCATTCTATGAGTTCACATACCTCCATTCTGACTTCACACACCTCCATTCTGTGACTTCACAAACCTCCTTTCTATGACTTCACACACCTCCACTCTGTGAATGCACACATCTACACTCTGTGTCTTTACACACCTCCATTCTGCGAATTCATACCCCTCCATTCTGTGCTTTCACACACCTCCATTCTATGACTTCACACACCTCCATTCTATGACTTCACAAACGTCCATTTTGACTTCACACACGTCCATTCTGTGCCTTCACACACCTCCCTTACGTGAATTCACACACCTCCATTCTATGACTTCACACACCTCCATTCTATGACTTCACACATCTCCTTTTTGTTACTTCCCACACTTCCAATGTTTGACTTCACAAACCTCCATTCCATGATTTCACACACCTCCATTCTATGAGTTCACACACCTCCATTGATTGACTTCACAAACCTCCATTTTGACTTCGCACACCTACATTCTGTGACTTCACAGACCTCCATTTGTGAATTCACACACCACCATTTTGACTTCACACACCTCCATTCTATGACTTCACACACCTTCATTCTTACTTCAGAAACATCCATTCTATGACTTCACACACCTCCATTCTATGACTTCACACACCTCCATTCTGTGACTTCATACACCTCCATTCCATGACTTCACACACCTCCATTCTTTGACTTCACACACCTCCATTCTACGAGTTCACACACCTCCATTTGTGACTGTACACACCATCTTTTTGAGTTCACACACCTCCATTCTGTGATTTCACACACCTCCATTCTGTGACGATACACACCATTTTTGTTTGACTTCCCACACCTCCATTCTTTGACTTCACACACCTCCATTCCATGACTTCACACACCTCCATTCTATGAGTTCACACACCTCCATTCTATGAGTTCACACACCTCCATTTTGACTTCACACACCTCCATTCTGTGACTTCACACACCTCCATTCTGTGACTTCACACACCTCCATTCTGTGACTTCACTCACCTCCATTCTATGACTTCACACACCTCCATTCTGTGACTTCACACACCTTCATTCCATGACTTCACACACTTCCATTCTATGAGTTCACCCACCTCCATTCTATGTGTTCACACACCTCCATTTTGACTTCACACACCTCCATTCTGATTTCACAATCCTAAATTCTGTGAATTCACACACCCCCATTCTATGATTTCAGACAACTCCATTCTATGACTTCACACACCTCCATTCTATGACTTCACACACCTCCTTTCTGAGTTGACACACCTCCATTATATGACTTCACACAACTCCAATTTGACTTCACACATCTCCATTCTGTGACTTCACACACCTCCATTCTATGAGTTCACATACCTCCATTCTGACTTCACACACCTCCATTCTGTGACTTCACAAACCTCCTTTCTATGACTTCACACACCTCCACTCTGTGAATGCACACATCTCCACTCTGTGTCTTTACACACCTCCATTCTGCGAATTCATACCCCTCCATTCTGTGCTTTCACACACCTCCATTCTATGACTTCAAACACCTCCATTCTATGACTTCACAAACGTCCATTTTGACTTCACACACGTCCATTCTGTGCCTTCACACACCTCCCTTACGTGAATTCACACACCTCCATTCTATGACTTCACACACCTCCTTTCTATGACTTCACACGTCTCCTTTTTGTTACTTCCCACACTTCCAATGTTTGACTTCACAAACCTCCATTCCATGATTTCAGACACCTCCATTCTATGAGTTCACACACCTCCATTCATTGACTTCACACACCTCCATTTTGACTTCGCACACCTACACTCTGTGACTTCACACACCTCCATTTGTGAATTCACACACCACCATTTTGACTTCACACACCTCCATTCTGTGACTTCACACACCTTCATTCTTACTTCACAAACGTACATTCTATGAATTCTCACACCTCCATACTATGACTTCACACACCTCCATTCTTTGACTTCACACACCTCCATTCTGTGTTCACACACCTCAATTCTGTGACTTCACACACCTCCATTTTGACTTCACACACCTCCATTCTACGACTTCACACACCTCCCTTCTATGAATTCGCACACCTCCATTCTTTGACTTCACTCACCTAAATTCTGAGTTGACACACCTCCATTCTGGGACTTCACACACCTCCATTCTGACTTCACACAGCTCCATTCTATGACTTCACACTCCTCCATTCTATGATTTCCCACACCTCCTTTTCATGACTTCACCCACCTCCAATCTATGACTACACACCTCCATTCTGACTTCACACACCTGCATTCTGTGACTTCACACACCTCCATTCTATGACTTCACACACCTCCATTCTGTGACTTCACACACCTTAATTCTTACTTCACAAACATCCATTATATGACTTCACAAACCTCCATTCTGTGACTTCACACACCTCCATTCTGAGTTCACACAACTCCATTCGGTGACTTCACACACCTCCATTCTATGACTTCACACACCTCCATTCTATGACTTCACACACCTACATTGTGACTTCACACACCTCCATTCTATGATTTCACACACCTCCATTCTGTGACTTCACACACCTCCATTCTATGACTTCACACACCTCCATTCTATGACTTCACACACCTACATTGTGACTTCACACACCTCCATTCTATGAGTTCACACACCACCATTTTGACTTCACACACCTCCATTCTATGACTTCACACACCTACATTCTATGACTTCACAAACCTCCATTCTATGACTTCACACACCTCCATTCTGAGTTAACACACCTCCATTCTGTGATTTCACACACCTACATTCTGACTTCATACAGCTGCATTCTACGACTTCACACACCTCCATTCTGTGCCTTCACACACCTCCATTCTATGACTTGACACACCTTCATTCTTCCTTAACAAACATCCATTCTATGACTCCACACACCTCCATTCTATGACTTCACACATCTCCATTCTATGACTTCACACACCTCCATTCTGTGACTTCACACACCTCAATTGTGACTTCACACACTCCATTCCATGAGTTCACACAACTCCATTCTGACTTCACACACCTCCATTCTATGACTTCGCACACCTCCATTCTGACTTCAAACACCTCCATTCTATGACTTCTCACAACTCCATTCTGACTTCACACACCTCCATTCTTTGACTTCACACACCTCCATTCCATGACTTCACACACCTCCATTCGATGACTTCACACATCTCCATTCTTTGACTTCACACACCTCCATTCTATGAGTTCACACACCTCCATTTGTGACTCTACACAACACGTTTTTGACTTCACACACCTCCATTCTGTGATTTCACACACCTCCATCCTGTGACTTCACACACCTTTATTGTTTGACTTCACACACCTCCATTCATTGACTTCACACACCTCCATTCCATGACTACACACACCTCCATTCTATGAGTTCACACACCTCCATTCTATGAGTTCACACACCTCCATTTTGACTTCACACACCTCCTTTCTATGACTTCACACACCTTCATTCTTACTTCAGAAACATCCATTCTATGACTTCACGCACTTCCAATCTATGACTTCACACTCCTCATTTCTGAGTTGACACACCTCCATTCTCTGATTTCACACAGCTGCAATTTGACTTCACACACCCCCATTCTATGACTTCACACACCCCCATTGTGACTTCACACACTCCATTCTATGAGTTCACACACCTCCATTCTGACTTCACACACCTCCATTCAATGACTTCACACAGCTGCATTCTGACTTCAGACACCTCCATTTGTGACTTCACACACCACAATTTTGACTTCAAACACCTTCATTCTGTGACTTCACACTCCTACATTCTGTGACTTCACACACCTCCATTTTGACTTCACATACTTCCATTCTTTGACTTAACACACCTGCATTCTCTGCCTTCAAACACCACCATTGTTTGACTTCACACACCTATATTCTTGGACTTCACACACCTTCATTCCATGACTTCACACACCAATTATGAGTTCACACACCTCCATTTTGACTTCACACACCTCCATTCTATGAGTTCACACATCTTCATTCTACTTCAGAAACATCCATTCTTTGACTTCACACACCTCCATTCTATGACTTCACAAACCTCCATTCTGTGACTTCACACACCTCCATTCTGAGTTCACACGCCTCAATTCCGTGACTTCACACACCTCAATTCTCACTTCACACACCTCCATTCTATGGCTTCCCACAGTTCCATTCTATGACTTCACACACCTCCATACTTTGACTTCACACACCTCCATTTTGAGTTCACACACCTCCATTCTGTGACTTCACACACCTCCATTCTGTGACTTCACACACCTCCATTCTGTGACTTCACACACCTCCATTCTATGATTTCTCACACCTACATTCTATTAATTCACACACCTCCATTCTGTGACTTCACACAACTCCATTCTATGACTTCCCACACCTCCATTCTGTGACTTCACACACCTCCATTCTGAGTTCACAAACCTCCATTCTGTGACTTAACGCACCTTCATTCTGTGACTTCACACACCTCCATTCTATGACTTCACACACCTCCATTCTATGACTTCACACACCTCCATTCTTTGACTTCACACCCCTACATTCTGTGACTTCACACACCTCCATTCTATAAATTCACACACCTCCATTGTGACTTCCCGCACCTCCAATCTGAGTTCATACACCTCCATTCTGTGACTTCACACATCTCCATTCTATGACTTCACACACCTCCATTCTGTGACTTCACACACCACAATTCTGTGATGTCTCACGCCTCCATTATGAGTTCACACACCTCCATTCTATGACTTCACACACCTCCATTCTGTGACTTCACACACCTCCATTCTGTGACTTCACATACCTCCATTCTGTGACTTCAAACACCTTCATTCTGACTTCACACACCTCCATTCCTTGACTTCACACAACTCCATTCTGTCTTCACACACCTCCACTCTGTGACTTCACACACCTCCATTCCATGACTTCACACACCTCCATTCGATGACTTCACACACCTCCATTCTTTGACTTCACACACCTCCATTCTATGAGTTCACTGACCTCCATTTGTGACTCTACACACCACCTTTTTGACTTCACACACCTCCATTCTGTGATTTCACACACCTCCATTCTGTGACTTCACACACCTTTATTGTTTGACTTCACACACCTCCATTCTTTGACTTCACACACCTCCATTTTTGGACTTCACACACCTCCATTCCATGACTTCACACATCTCCATTTTATGAGTTCGCACACCTCCATTTTGACTCCACACCTCCATTCTGTGACTTCACACACCTTCATTCTACTTCAGAAACATCCATTCTATGACTTCACACACCTCCATTCTATGACTTCACAAACCTCCATTCTGTGTCTTCACACACCTCCATTCTGAGTTCACACACCTCAATTCTGTGACTTCACACACCTCAATTCTGGCTTCACACACCTCCATTCTATGACTTCACACAATTCCTTTCTATGACTTCACACACCTCCATTCTTTGACTTCACACACCTCCATTGTGAGTTCACACACCTCCATTCTATGACTTCACACACCTCCATTATGACTTCACACAGCTCCATTCTATGACTTCACACACCTTCATTCTGTGCCTTCACACACCTCCATTCTATGACTTAACAAGACTTCA
This sequence comes from Megascapheus bottae, assembly GCA_024803745.1. NCBI lineage: Eukaryota > Metazoa > Chordata > Mammalia > Rodentia > Geomyidae > Megascapheus > Megascapheus bottae. The sequence goes on from JANJXV010000426.1 coordinate 726,686, forward strand.
TTCTTACTTCACAAACATCCATTCTATGATCACACACCTCCATTCTATGACTTCACACACCTCCATTCTATGACTTCACACACCTCCATTCAGTGACTTCACACACCTCAATTCTGTGACTTCACACACCTCCATTATGACTTCACACACCTCCATTCTATGACTTCACACACCTCCATTCTATGACTTCATACCTCCATTCTGTGACTTCACACACCTCCATTCTGAGTTCACACACCTCCATTCTGTGACTTCACACACCTCAATTCTCACTTCACACAGCTTCATTCTATGACTTCACGCACCTCCATACTGTGACTTCACACAACTCCATTCTATGATTTCACAAACCTCCATTCTGACTTCACACACCTCCATTCTATGACTTCACACACCTCCATTCTGACTTCACACACCTCCATTCTATGACTTCACACACCTCCATTCTGTGACTTCACACACCTCCATTCCATGACTTCACACACCTCCATTCTTTGACTTCACACACCTCCATTCTACGAGTTCACACACCTCCATTTGTGACTGTACACACCATCTTTTTGAGTTCACACACCTCCATTCTGTGATTTCACACACCTCCATTCTGTGACTATACACACCATTTTTGTTTGACTTCCCACACCTCCATTCTTTGACTTCACACACCTCCATTCCATGACTTCACACACCTCCATTCTATGAGTTCACACACCTCCATTCTATGAGTTCACACACCTCCATTTTGACTTCACACACCTCCATTCTGTGACTTCACACACCTCCATTCTGTGACTTCACACACCTCCATTCTGTGACTTCACTCACCTCCATTCTATGACTTCACACACCTCCATTCTGTGACTTCACACACCTTCATTCCATGACTTCACACACTTCCATTCTATGAATTCACCCACCTCCATTCTATGTGTTCACACACCTCCATTTTGACTTCACACACCTCCATTCTGATTTCACAATCCTAAATTCTGTGAATTCACACACCCCCATTCTATGATTTCAGACAACTCCATTCTATGACTTTACACACCTCCATTCTATGACTTCACACACCTCCTTTCTGAGTTGACACACCTCCATTATATGACTTCACACAACTCCAATTTGACTTCACACATCTCCATTCTGTGACTTCACACACCTCCATTCTATGAGTTCACATACCTCCATTCTGACTTCACACACCTCCATTCTGTGACTTCACAAACCTCCTTTCTATGACTTCACACACCTCCACTCTGTGAATGCACACATCTCCACTCTGTGTCTTTACACACCTCCATTCTGCGAATTCATACCCCTCCATTCTGTGCTTTCACACACCTCCATTCTATGACTTCAAACACCTCCATTCTATGACTTCACAAACGTCCATTTTGACTTCACACACGTCCATTCTGTGCCTTCACACACCTCCCTTACGTGAATTCACACACCTCCATTCTATGACTTCACACACCTCCTTTCTATGACTTCACACGTCTCCTTTTTGTTACTTCCCACACTTCCAATGTTTGACTTCACAAACCTCCATTCCATGATTTCAGACACCTCCATTCTATGAGTTCACACACCTCCATTCATTGACTTCACACACCTCCATTTTGACTTCGCACACCTACACTCTGTGACTTCACACACCTCCATTTGTGAATTCACACACCACCATTTTGACTTCACACACCTCCATTCTGTGACTTCACACACCTTCATTCTTACTTCACAAACGTACATTCTATGAATTCTCACACCTCCATACTATGACTTCACACACCTCCATTCTTTGACTTCACACACCTCCATTCTGTGTTCACACACCTCAATTCTGTGACTTCACACACCTCCATTTTGACTTCACACACCTCCATACTACGACTTCACACACCTCCCTTCTATGAATTCGCACACCTCCATTCTTTGACTTCACTCACCTAAATTCTGAGTTGACACACCTCCATTCTGGGACTTCACACACCTCCATTCTGACTTCACACAGCTCCATTCTATGACTTCACACTCCTCCATTCTATGATTTCCCACACCTCCTTTTCATGACTTCACCCACCTCCAATCTATGACTACACACCTCCATTCTGACTTCACACACCTGCATTCTGTGACTTCACACACCTCCATTCTATGACTTCACACACCTCCATTCTGTGACTTCACACACCTTAATTCTTACTTCACAAACATCCATTATATGACTTCACAAACCTCCATTCTGTGACTTCACACACCTCCATTCTGAGTTCACACAACTCCATTCTGTGACTTCACACACCTCCATTCTATGACTTCACACACCTCCATTCTATGACTTCACACACCTACATTGTGACTTCACACACCTCCATTCTATGATTTCACACACCTCCATTCTGTGACTTCACACACCTCCATTCTATGACTTCACACACCTCCATTCTATGACTTCACACACCTACATTGTGACTTCACACACCTCCATTCTATGAGTTCACACACCACCATTTTGACTTCACACACCTCCATTCTATGACTTCACACACCTACATTCTATGACTTCACAAACCTCCATTCTATGACTTCACACACCTCCATTCTGAGTTAACACACCTCCATTCTGTGATTTCACACACCTACATTCTGACTTCATACAGCTGCATTCTACGACTTCACACACCTCCATTCTGTGCCTTCACACACCTCCATTCTATGACTTGACACACCTTCATTCTTCCTTAACAAACATCCATTCTATGACTCCACACACCTCCATTCTATGACTTCACACATCTCCATTCTATGACTTCACACACCTCCATTCTGTGACTTCACACACCTCAATTGTGACTTCACACACTCCATTCCATGAGTTCACACAACTCCATTCTGACTTCACACACCTCCATTCTATGACTTCGCACACCTCCATTCTGACTTCAAACACCTCCATTCTATGACTTCTCACAACTCCATTCTGACTTCACACACCTCCATTCTTTGACTTCACACACCTCCATTCCATGACTTCACACACCTCCATTCGATGACTTCACACATCTCCATTCTTTGACTTCACACACCTCCATTCTATGAGTTCACACACCTCCATTTGTGACTCTACACAACACGTTTTTGACTTCACACACCTCCATTCTGTGATTTCACACACCTCCATCCTGTGACTTCACACACCTTTATTGTTTGACTTCACACACCTCCATTCATTGACTTCACACACCTCCATTCCATGACTACACACACCTCCATTCTATGAGTTCACACACCTCCATTCTATGAGTTCACACACCTCCATTTTGACTTCACACACCTCCTTTCTATGACTTCACACACCTTCATTCTTACTTAAGAAACATCCATTCTATGACTTCAAGCACTTCCAATCTATGACTTCACACTCCTCATTTCTGAGTTGACACACCTCCATTCTCTGATTTCACACAGCTGCAATTTGACTTCACACACCCCCATTCTATGACTTCACACACCCCCATTGTGACTTCACACACTCCATTCTATGAGTTCACACACCTCCATTCTGACTTCACACACCTCCATTCAATGACTTCACACAGCTGCATTCTGACTTCAGACACCTCCATTTGTGACTTCACACACCACAATTTTGACTTCAAACACCTTCATTCTGTGACTTCACACTCCTACATTCTGTGACTTCACACACCTCCATTTTGACTTCACATACTTCCATTCTTTGACTTAACACACCTGCATTCTCTGACTTCAAACACCACCATTGTTTGACTTCACACACCTATATTCTTGGACTTCACACACCTTCATTCCATGACTTCACACACCAATTATGAGTTCACACACCTCCATTTTGACTTCACACACCTCCATTCTATGAGTTCACACATCTTCATTCTACTTCAGAAACATCCATTCTTTGACTTCACACACCTCCATTCTATGACTTCACAAACCTCCATTCTGTGACTTCACACACCTCCATTCTGAGTTCACACGCCTCAATTCCGTGACTTCACACACCTCAATTCTCACTTCACACACCTCCATTCTATGGCTTCCCACAGTTCCATTCTATGACTTCACACACCTCCATACTTTGACTTCACACACCTCCATTTTGAGTTCACACACCTCCATTCTGTGACTTCACACACCTCCATTCTGTGACTTCACACACCTCCATTCTGTGACTTCACACACCTCCATTCTATGATTTCTCACACCTACATTCTATTAATTCACACACCTCCATTCTGTGACTTCACACAACTCCATTCTATGACTTCCCACACCTCCATTCTGTGACTTCACACACCTCCATTCTGAGTTCACAAACCTCCATTCTGTGACTTAACGCACCTTCATTCTGTGACTTCACACACCTCCATTCTATGACTTCACACACCTCCATTCTATGACTTCACACACCTCCATTCTTTGACTTCACACCCCTACATTCTGTGACTTCACACACCTCCATTCTATAAATTCACACACCTCCATTGTGACTTCCCGCACCTCCAATCTGAGTTCATACACCTCCATTCTGTGACTTCACACATCTCCATTCTATGACTTCACACACCTCCATTCTGTGACTTCACACACCACAATTCTGTGATGTCTCACGCCTCCATTATGAGTTCACACACCTCCATTCTATGACTTCACACACCTCCATTCTGTGACTTCACACACCTCCATTCTGTGACTTCACATACCTCCATTCTGTGACTTCAAACACCTTCATTCTGACTTCACACACCTCCATTCCTTGACTTCACACAACTCCATTCTGACTTCACACACCTCCACTCTGTGACTTCACACACCTCCATTCCATGACTTCACACACCTCCATTCGATGACTTCACACACCTCCATTCTTTGACTTCACACACCTCCATTCTATGAGTTCACTGACCTCCATTTGTGACTCTACACACCACCTTTTTGACTTCACACACCTCCATTCTGTGATTTCACACACCTCCATTCTGTGACTTCACACACCTTTATTGTTTGACTTCACACACCTCCATTCTTTGACTTCACACACCTCCATTTTTGGACTTCACACACCTCCATTCCATGACTTCACACATCTCCATTTTATGAGTTCGCACACCTCCATTTTGACTCCACACCTCCATTCTGTGACTTCACACACCTTCATTCTACTTCAGAAACATCCATTCTATGACTTCACACACCTCCATTCTATGACTTCACAAACCTCCATTCTGTGTCTTCACACACCTCCATTCTGAGTTCACACACCTCAATTCTGTGACTTCACACACCTCAATTCTGGCTTCACACACCTCCATTCTATGACTTCACACAATTCCTTTCTATGACTTCACACACCTCCATTCTTTGACTTCACACACCTCCATTGTGAGTTCACACACCTCCATTCTATGACTTCACACACCTCCATTATGACTTCACACAGCTCCATTCTATGACTTCACACACCTTCATTCTGTGCCTTCACACACCTCCATTCTATGACTTAACACACCTTCATTCTTACTTCACAAACATCCATTCTATGATCACACACCTCCATTCTATGACTTCACACACCTCCATTCTATGACTTCACACACCTCCATTCAGTGACTTCACACACCTCAATTCTGTGACTTCACACACCTCCATTATGACTTCACACACCTCCATTCTATGACTTCACACACCTCCATTCTATGACTTCATACCTCCATTCTGTGACTTCACACACCTCCATTCTGAGTTCACACACCTCCATTCTGTGACTTCACACACCTCAATTCTCACTTCACACAGCTTCATTCTATGACTTCACGCACCTCCATACTGTGACTTCACACAACTCCATTCTATGATTTCACAAACCTCCATTCTGACTTCACACACCTCCATTCTATGACTTCACACACCTCCATTCTGACTTCACACACCTCCATTCTATGACTTCACACACCTCCATTCTGTGACTTCACACACCTCCATTCCATGACTTCACACACCTCCATTCTGTGATTTCACACACCTCCATTCTGTGACTTCACACACCTTTATTGTTTGACTTCACACACCTGCATTCTTTGACTTCACACACCTTTATTCCATGACTTCACACACCTCCATTCTTTGAGTTCTCAGACCTTCATTCTATGAGTTCACACACCTCCATTTTGACTTCACACACCTCCATTCTATGACTTCACACACCTTCATTCTTACTTCAGAAACATCCATTCTATGACTTCACACACCTCCATTCTATGACTTCACACACCTCCATTCTGTGACTTCACACACCTCCATTCCATGACTTCACACACCTCCATTCTTTGACATCACACACCTCCATTCTACGAGTTCACACACCTCCATTTGTGACTCTACACACCACGTTTTTGACATCACACACCTCCATTCTGTGATTTCACACACCTCCATTCCGTGACTTCACACACCAATTTTGTTTGACTTCACACACCTCCATTCTTTGACTTCACACACCTCCATTCCATGACTTCACACACCTCCATTCTATGAGTTCACACACCTCCATTCTATGAGTTCACACACCTCCATTTTGACTTCACACACCTCCATTCTGTGACTTCACACACCTTCATTCTGTGACTTCACACACCTCCATTCTGTGACTTCACACACCTCCATTCTATGACTTCACACACCTCCATTCTGTGACTTCACACACCTTCATTCCATGACTTCACACACTTCCATTCTATGAGTTCACACACTTCCATTCTATGAGTTCACACACCTCCATTTTGACTTCACACACCTCCATTCTGTGACTTCACACACCTCCATTCTGTGACTTCACACACCTCCATTCTGTGACTTTTCACACCTCCATTCTGTGACTTCACACACTTCCATTCTGTGACTTCACACACCTCAATTCTGTGACTTCACACACCTCCATTCTGTGACTTTACACACCTCCATTCTGTGACTTCACACACCTCCATTCTATGACTTCACACACCTCCATTATTTGACTTCACACACCTCCATATTGAGTTCACACACCTACATTTTGTGACTTCACACACCTCCATTTGTGACGTTACACACCACCATTTTGACTTCACACACCTCCATTCTGTGACTTCACACACCTCCATTCTGTGACTTCACACACCTCCATTTTGACTTCACACACCTCCATTCCATGACTTCACACACCTCCACTCTATCAGTTCACACACCTCCATTCTATGAGTTCACACACCACCATTTTGACTTCACACACCTCCATTCTATGACTTCACACACCTACATTCTATGACTTCACAAACCTCCATTCTATGACTTCACACACCTCCATTCTGAGTTAACACACCTCCATTCTGTGATTTCACACACCTACATTCTGACTTCATACAGCTGCATTCTACGACTTCACACACCTCCATTCTGTGCCTTCACACACCTCCATTCTATGACTTGACACACCTTCATTCTTCCTTAACAAACATCCATTCTATGACTCCACACACCTCCATTCTATGACTTCACACATCTCCATTCTATGACTTCACACACCTCCATTCTGTGACTTCACACACCTCAATTGTGACTTCACACACTCCATTCCATGAGTTCACACAACTCCATTCTGACTTCACACACCTCCATTCTATGACTTCGCACACCTCCATTCTGACTTCAAACACCTCCATTCTATGACTTCTCACAACTCCATTCTGACTTCACACACCTCCATTCTTTGACTTCACACACCTCCATTCCATGACTTCACACACCTCCATTCGATGACTTCACACATCTCCATTCTTTGACTTCACACACCTCCATTCTATGAGTTCACACACCTCCATTTGTGACTCTACACAACACGTTTTTGACTTCACACACCTCCATTCTGTGATTTCACACACCTCCATCCTGTGACTTCACACACCTTTATTGTTTGACTTCACACACCTCCATTCATTGACTTCACACACCTCCATTCCATGACTACACACACCTCCATTCTATGAGTTCACACACCTCCATTCTATGAGTTCACACACCTCCATTTTGACTTCACACACCTCCTTTCTATGACTTCACACACCTTCATTCTTACTTCAGAAACATCCATTCTATGACTTCACGCACTTCCAATCTATGACTTCACACTCCTCATTTCTGAGTTGACACACCTCCATTCTCTGATTTCACACAGCTGCAATTTGACTTCACACACCCCCATTCTATGACTTCACACACCCCCATTGTGACTTCACACACTCCATTCTATGAGTTCACACACCTCCATTCTGACTTCACACACCTCCATTCAATGACTTCACACAGCTGCATTCTGACTTCAGACACCTCCATTTGTGACTTCACACACCACAATTTTGACTTCAAACACCTTCATTCTGTGACTTCACACTCCTACATTCTGTGACTTCACACACCTCCATTTTGACTTCACATACTTCCATTCTTTGACTTAACACACCTGCATTCTCTGACTTCAAACACCACCATTGTTTGACTTCACACACCTATATTCTTGGACTTCACACACCTTCATTCCATGACTTCACACACCAATTATGAGTTCACACACCTCCATTTTGACTTCACACACCTCCATTCTATGAGTTCACACATCTTCATTCTACTTCAGAAACATCCATTCTTTGACTTCACACACCTCCATTCTATGACTTCACAAACCTCCATTCTGTGACTTCACACACCTCCATTCTGAGTTCACACGCCTCAATTCCGTGACTTCACACACCTCAATTCTCACTTCAGACACCTCCATTCTATGGCTTCCCACAGTTCCATTCTATGACTTCACACACCTCCATACTTTGACTTCACACACCTCCATTTTGAGTTCACACACCTCCATTCTGTGACTTCACACACCTCCATTCTGTGACTTCACACACCTCCATTCTGTGACTTCACACACCTCCATTCTATGATTTCTCACACCTACATTCTATTAATTCACACACCTCCATTCTGTGACTTCACACAACTCCATTCTATGACTTCCCACACCTCCATTCTGTGACTTCACACACCTCCATTCTGAGTTCACAAACCTCCATTCTGTGACTTAACGCACCTTCATTCTGTGACTTCACACACCTCCATTCTATGACTTCACACACCTCCATTCTATGACTTCACACACCTCCATTCTTTGACTTCACACCCCTACATTCTGTGACTTCACACACCTCCATTCTATAAATTCACACACCTCCATTGTGACTTCCCGCACCTCCAATCTGAGTTCATACACCTCCATTCTGTGACTTCACACATCTCCATTCTATGACTTCACACACCTTCATTCTGTGACTTCACACACCACAATTCTGTGATGTCTCACGCCTCCATTATGAGTTCACACACCTCCATTCTATGACTTCACACACCTCCATTCTGTGACTTCACACACCTCCATTCTGTGACTTCACATACCTCCATTCTGTGACTTCAAACACCTTCATTCTGACTTCACACACCTCCATTCCTTGACTTCACACAACTCCATTCTGACTTCACACACCTCCACTCTGTGACTTCACACACCTCCATTCCATGACTTCACACACCTCCATTCGATGACTTCACACACCTCCATTCTTTGACTTCACACACCTCCATTCTATGAGTTCACTGACCTCCATTTGAGACTCTACACACCATCTTTTTGACTTCACAGACCTCCATTCTGTGATTTCACACACCTCCATTCTGTGACTTCACACACCTTTATTGTTTGACTTCACACACCTCTATTCTTTGACTTCACACACCTCCATTTTTGGACTTCACACACCTCCATTCCATGACTTCACACATCTCCATTTTATGAGTTCGCACACCTCCATTTTGACTCCACACCTCCATTCTGTGACTTCACACACCTTCATTCTACTTCAGAAACATCCATTCTATGACTTCACACACCTCCATTCTATGACTTCACAAACCTCCATTCTGTGTCTTCACACACCTCCATTCTGAGTTCACACACCTCAATTCTGTGACTTCACACACCTCAATTCTGGCTTCACACACCTCCATTCTATGACTTCACACAATTCCTTTCTATGACTTCACACACCTCCATTCTTTGACTTCACACACCTCCATTGTGAGTTCACACACCTCCATTCTATGACTTCACACACCTCCATTATGACTTCACACAGCTCCATTCTATGACTTCACACACCTTCATTCTGTGCCTTCACACACCTCCATTCTATGACTTAACAAGACTTCATTCTTACTTCACAAACATCCATTCTATGATCACACACCTCCATTCTATGACTTCACACACCTCCATTCTATGACTTCACACACCTCCATTCAGTGACTTCACACACCTCAATTCTGTGACTTCACACACCTCCATTATGACTTCACACACCTCCATTCTATGACTTCACACACCTCCATTCTATGACTTCACACACCTCCATTCTATGACTTCATACCTCCATTCTGTGACTTCACACACCTCCATTCTGAGTTCACACACCTCCATTCTGTGACTTCACACACCTCAATTCTCACTTCACACAGCTTCATTCTATGACTTCACGCACCTCCATACTGTGACTTCACACAACTCCATTCTATGATTTCACAAACCTCCATTCTGACTTCACACACCTCCATTCTATGACTTCACACACCTCCATTCTGACTTCACACACCTCCATTCTATGACTTCACACACCTCCATTCTGTGACTTCACACACCTCCATTCCATGACTTCACACACCTCCATTCTGTGATTTCACACACCTCCATTCTGTGACTTCACACACCTTTATTGTTTGACTTCACACACCTGCATTCTTTGACTTCACACACCTTTATTCCATGACTTCACACACCTCCATTCTTTGAGTTCTCAGACCTTCATTCTATGAGTTCACACACCTCCATTTTGACTTCACACACCTCCATTCTATGACTTCACACACCTTCATTCTTACTTCAGAAACATCCATTCTATGACTTCACACATCTCCATTCTATGACTTCACACACCTCCATTCTGTGACTTCACACACCTCCATTCCATGACTTCACACACCTCCATTCTTTGACATCACACACCTCCATTCTACGAGTTCACACACCTCCATTTGTGACTCTACACACCACGTTTTTGACATCACACACCTCCATTCTGTGATTTCACATACCTCCATTCCGTGACTTCACACACCAATTTTGTTTGACTTCACACACCTCCATTCTTTGACTTCACACACCTCCATTCCATGACTTCACACACCTCCATTCTATGAGTTCACACACCTCCATTCTATGAGTTCACACACCTCCATTTTGACTTCACACACCTCCATTCTGTGACTTCACACACCTTCATTCTGTGACTTCACACACCTCCATTCTGTGACTTCACACACCTCCATTCTATGACTTCACACACCTCCATTCTGTGACTTCACACACCTTCATTCCATGACTTCACACACTTCCATTCTATGAGTTCACACACTTCCATTCTATGAGTTCACACACCTCCATTTTGACTTCACACACCTCCATTTTGTGACTTCACACACCTCCATTCTGTGACTTCACACACCTCCATTCTGTGACTTTTCACACCTCCATTCTGTGACTTCACACACTTCCATTCTGTGACTTCACACACCTCAATTCTGTGACTTCACACACCTCCATTCTGTGACTTTACACACCTCCATTCTGTGACTTCACACACCTCCATTCTATGACTTCACACACCTCCATTATTTGACTTCACACACCTCCATATTGAGTTCACACACCTACATTTTGTGACTTCACACACCTCCATTTGTGACGTTACACACCACCATTTTGACTTCACACACCTCCATTCTGTGACTTCACACACCTCCATTCTGTGACTTCACACACCTCCATTTTGACTTCACACACCTCCATTCCATGACTTCACACACCTCCACTCTATCAGTTCACACACCTCCATTCTATGAGTTCACACACCACCATTTTGACTTCACACACCTCCATTCTATGACTTCACACACCTACATTCTATGACTTCACAAACCTCCATTCTATGACTTCACACAGCTCCATTCTATGACTTCACACACCTCCATTCTGTGCCTTCACACACCTCCATTCTATGACTTAACACACCTTCATTCTGAGTTCACACACCTCACTTCTGCGACTTCACACACCTCAATTCTGGCTTCACACACCTTCATTCTATGATTTCACACACTTCCATTCTATGACTTCGCACACCCCATTCTTTGACTTCACACACCTCCATTGTGAGTTCACACACCTCCATTCTGTGACTTCACACACCTCCATTCTGTGCCTTCAAACACCTCCATTCTATGACTTAAAACACCTTCATTCTTACTTCACAAACATCAATTCTACGACTTCACACACCTCCATTCTATGACTTAACACACCTGCATTCTATGACTTCCCACACCTGCATCTGTGACTTCACACACCTCCATTCTGTGACTTCACACACCTTCATTATGACTTCACACACCTCCACTCTATGACTTCACACACCTCCATTCTATGACTTCACATCTCCATTCTGTGACTTCACTCACCTCCATTCTGAGTTCACACACCTCCATTCTGTGACTTCACACTCCTCATATCTGACTTCACACAGCTCCATTCTATGATTTCACACACCTCCATACTGTGACTTCACAAACCTCCATTCTATGACTTCACACACCTCCATTGTGACTTCACACCTCCATTCTATGAGTTCACACACCTCCATTCTGACTTCACACACCTCCATTCTATGACTTCACACACTTCCATTCTGACTTCACACACCTACATTCTATGACTTCACACAACTCCATTCTGACTTCACACACCGCCATTCTCTGACTTCACACACCTCCATTGCATGACTTCACACAAATCCTTTGGATGACTTCACACACCTCCATTCTGTGACTTCACACACCTCCATTCTGTGACTTCACACACCTCCATTTTGACTTCACACACTTTCATTCTTTGACTTCACACACCTCCATTCTGTGACTTTACACACCACCATTTTGACTTCGCAAACCTCCATCGGTGACTTCACAAACCTCCATTCTGTGACTTCGCATACCTCCATTGTTTGACTTCACACACCTCCATTCTTTGATTTCACACACCTCCATTCCATGACTTCACACACCTCCACTCTATCAGTTCACACACATCCATTCTATGAGTTCACATACCACCATTTTGATTGCACACACCTCCATTCTATGACTTCACTGCCCTACATTCTTACTTCAAAAACATCCATTCTATGACTTTACAGACCTCCATTCTATGAGTTCACAAACCTCCATTCTATGACTTCACACACCTCCATTCTATGACTTCACACACCTCCATTCTATGACTGCACACACCTCCATTCTGTGACTTCACACATCTCCATTCTATGAGTTCACACACCTGTATTGTGACTTCACACACCTCCATTCTATGACTTCACACACCTCCATTCTGACTTCACACACCTCCATTCTGACTTTACAAACATCAATTCTGTGACTTCACACACCTCCATTCTTTGACTTCACACACCTCCATTGTGAGTTCACACACCTACATTCTGACTTCACAAACATCAATTCTGTGACTTCACACACCTCCATTCTATGACTTCACATGCCTCCATTGTATGACTTCACACACCTCCATTCTCTGACTTCACAAACCTCCATTCTGACTTCACACACCTCCATTCTGACCTCACAAACATCAATTCTGTGACTTCACACACCTCCATTTGTGACTCTACACACCACCTTTTTGACTTCACACACCTCCATTCTGTGATCACACACCTCCATTCTGTGACTTCACACACCTTTATTGTTTGACTTCACAACTCCATTCTTTGACTTCACACACCTCCATTCCATGACTTCACACACTTCCATTCTATGAGTTCACACACCTCCATTCTATGAGTTCACACACCTCCATTTTGACTTCACACACCTCCATTCTGTGACTTCACACATCTCCATTTTGTGACTTCACAAACCTCCATTCTATGACTTCACACACCTCCATTCTATGACTTCACACACCTCCATTCTGTGACTTCATACACCTCCATTCTGTGACATCACACATCTCCATTTTGACTTCACACACCTCAATTCTGGTTTCACACACCTTCATTCTATGACTTCACACACTTCCATTCTATGACTTCACACACCTCCATACTTTGACTTCACACTCCTCCATTGTGAGTTCACACACCTCCATTCTATGACTTCACACACCTCCATTCTATGACTTCACACACCTCCATCTGTGACTTCACACACCTCAATTCTGTGACTTCACACACCTCCATTATGACTACACACACCTCCATTCTATGACTTCACACCTCCATTCTGTGTCTTCACACACCTCTATTCTGAGTTCACACACCTCCATTCTGTGAATTCACACTCCTCAAATCTGACTTCACACAGCTCCATTCTATGATTTCACACACCTCCATACTGTGACTTCACACACCTCCATTCTATGACTTCACACACCTCCATTGTGACTTCACACCTCCATTCTATGAGTTCACACACCTCCATTCTGACTTCACACACCTCCATTCAATGACTTCACACACCTCCATTTTGACTTCACACACCTACATTCTATGACTTCACACAACTTCATTCTGACTTCACACTCCGCCATTGTGTGACTTCATACAAGTCCATTCCATGACTTCCCACACCTCCTATCGATGACTTCACACACCTCCATTCTGTGACTTCACACACCAACATTCTGTGACTTCACATACCTCCATTTTGACTTCACACACTTCCATTCTTTGACTTCACACACCTCCGTTCTGTGACTTCACACACCACCATTGTTTGACTTCACACACCTCCATTTTTGGACTTCACACACCTCCTTTCCATGACTCCACTCATCTCCATTTTATGAGTTCGCACACCTCCATTTTGACTTCACACACCTACATTCTATGACTTCACACACCTCCATTCTACTTCAGAAACATCCATTCTATGACTTCATACACCTCCATTCTATGACTTCACAAACCTCTAGTCTTTGACTTCATACACCTTCATTCTGAGTTCACACACCTCCATTCTGTGACTTCACACACCTCCATTCTGTGACTTCACACAACTCCATTCCATGACTTCCCACACCTCCATTCTGGGACTTCACACACCTCCATTCTGAGTTCACACACCTCTGTTCTGTAACTTAACACACCTTCATTCTCTGACTTCACACACCTTCATTCTATGACTTCACACACCTCCATTCTTTCACTTCACACACCTCCATTTTGAGTTCACACACCTACATTCTGTGACTTCACACACCTCCATTTGTGACTTTACACACCACCATTTTGACTTCACAAACCTCCATTCTGTGACTTCACAAACCACCATTCTGTGACTTCACACACCTCCATTTGTGACTTTACACACCACCATTTTGACTTCACAAACCTCCATTCTGTGACTTCACAGACCTCCATTCTGTGACTTCACACACCTCCATTTGACTTCACACACTTCCATTCTTTGACTTCACAAACCTCCATTCTGTGACTTCACACACCTCCATTTTGACTTCACACACATCCATTCTATGAGTTCACATACCACCATTTTGATTGCACACACCTCCATTCTATGACTTCACACCCCTACATTCTTACTTCAAAAACATCCATTCTATGACTTTACAGACCTCCATTCTATGAGTTCAGAAACGTCCATTCTATGACTTCACACACCTCCATTCTATGACTTCACACACCTCCATTCTATGACTTCACACACCTCCATTCTATGACTTCACACACCTCCATTCTGTGACTTCACACATCTCCATTCTATGAGTTCACACACCTGCATTGTGACTTCACACACCTCCATTCTATGACTTCACACACCTCCATTCTGACTTCACAAACCTCCATTCTGACTTCACAAACATCAATTCTGTGACTTCACACACATCCATTCTTTGAATTCACACACCTCCATTGTGAGTTCACACAGCTTCATTCTGATTTCACAAACATGAATTCTGTGACTTCACACACCTCCATTCTATGACTTCACACACCTCCATTATATGACTTCACACACCTCCATTCTCTGACTTCACAAACCTCCATTCTGACTTCACACACCTCCATTCTGACCTCACAAACATCAATTCTGTGACTTCACACACCTCCATTCTATGACTTCACACACGTCCATTCTATGACGTCACACACCTCCATTCTATGACTTCACACACTTCCATTCTTTGACTTCACACACCACCATTCTTTGACTTCACAAAACTCCATTGTGAGTCCACACACCTGCATTCTATGACTTCACACACCTCCATTCTGACTTCACACAGCTCCATTCTATGACTTCACACACTTCCATTCTTTGACTTCACACACCACCATTCTTTGACTTCACACAACTCCATTGTGAGTTCACACAACTCCATTCTATGACTTCACACACCTCCATTCTGGCTTCACACACCGCCATTCTGTGACTTCACACACCTCCATTCCATGCCTTCACACACCTCCTATCGATGACTTCACACACCTCCATTCTGTGACTTCCCACACCTCCATTCTGTGACTTCACACACCTCCATTTTGACCTCACACACTTCCATTCTTTGACTTCACACACCTCCGTTCTGTGACTTCACACACCACCATTGTTTGACTTCACACACCTCCATTTTGGGACTTCACACACCTCCTTTCCATGACTTCACTCATCTCCATTTTATGAGTTCGCACACCTCCATTTTGATTTCACACACCTACATTCAATGACTTCACACACCTCCATTCTACTTCAGAAACATCCATTCTATGACATCATACACCTCCATTCTATGACTTCACACACCTCCATTCTGACTTCACACACCTCCATTCTGACTTCACACAGCTCCATTCCATGACTTCACACACCTCCATTCTGTGCCTTCACACACCTCCATTCTATGACTTAACACACCTTCATTCTTTCTTCACAAACATCCATTCTATGACTTCACGCACCTCCATTCTATGCCTTTACACACCTCCAATCTATGACTTCACACACCTCCATCCTGTGACTTCACACACCTCAATTCTGTGACTTCACACACCTACATTATGACTTCACACACCTCCACTGTATGACTTCACATACCTCCATTCTATGACTTCACACACCTCCATTCTGTGACTTCACACACCTCCATTCTGAGTTCACACACCTCCATTCTGTGACTTCACACACCTCCCATCTGACTTCACACAGCTCCATTCCATGACTTCATACACCTCCATTCTGTGACTTCACACACCTCCATTCTATGACTTCACACACCTCCACTGTGACGTCACCCACCTCCATTCTATGAGTTCACACACCTCCATTCTGACTTCACACACCTCCATTCTATGACTTCATACACCTCCATTCTGACATCACACACCTCCATTCTATGTCTTCATTCAACTGCATTCTGACTTCACACACCTCCATTCTATGACTTCACACACCTCCATTCTGTGACTTCACACACCTCCATTGTGAGTTCACACACCACCGTTCTGTGACTTCACACACCTCCATTCTGTGACTTCACACACCTCCATTCTGTGATTTCACACACCTCCATTCTATGACTTCACACACCTCGATTCTATGAATTCACACATCTCCATTCTGTGACTTCACACAACTCCATTCTATGACTTCCCACACCTCCATTCTGGGACTTCACACACTTCCATTCTGAGTTCACACACCTCCGTTCTGTGACTTAACACACCTTCATTCTGTGACTTCACACACCTTCATTCTATGACTTCACACACCTCCATTCTTTCACTTCACAAACCTCCATTTTGAGTTCACACACCTACATTCTGTGACTTCACACACCTCCATTTGTGACTTTACACACCACCATTTTGACTTCACAAACCTCCATTCTGTGACTTCACAAACCTCCATTCTGTGACTTCACACACCTCCATTTGTGACTATACACACCACCATTTTGACTTCACAAACCTCCATTCTGTGACTTCACAAACCTCCATTCTGTAACTTCACACACCTCCATTTTGACTTCACACACTTCCATTCTTTGACTTCACAAACCTCCACTCTGTGACTTCACACACCTCCATTTTGACTTCACACACATCCATTCTATGAGTTCACATACCACCATTTTGATTGCACACACCTCCATTCTATGACTTCACACCCCTACATTCTTACTTCAAAAACATCCATTCTATGACTTTACAGACCTCCATTCTATGAGTTCACAAACGTCCATTCTATGACTTCACACACCTCCATTCTATGACTTCACCCGCCTCCATTGTATGACTTCACACACCTCCATTCTCTGACTTCACAAACCTCCATTCTGACTTCACACACCTGCATTCTGACCTCACAAACATCAATTCTGTGACTTCACACACATCCATTCTATGACATCACACACCTCCATTCTATGACTTCACACACTTCCATTCTTTGACTTCACACACCTTCATTCTTTGACATCACACACCTCCATTGTGAGTTCACACACCTCCATTCTGACTTCACAAACATCAATTCTGTGACTTCACACACCTCCATTCTATGAGTTCACACACCTCCATTTGTGACTCTACACACCACCTTTTTGACTTCACACACCTCCATTCTGTGATTTCACACACCTCCATTCTGTGACTTCACACACATTTATTGTTTGACTTCACACCTCCATTCTTTGACTTCACACACCTCCATTCCATGACTTCACACACTTCCATTCTCTGAGTTCACACACCTCCATTCTATGAGTTCACAACCTCCATTTTGACTTCACACACCTCCATTCTGTGACTTCACACACCTCCATTCTGTGACTTCACACACCTCCATTCTGTGACTTCACACACCTCCATTCTATGACTTCACACACGTCCATTCTGTGACATCACACATCTCCATTTTTACTTCACACACCTCAATTCTGGCTTCACACACCTTCATTCTATGACTTCACACACTTCCATTCTATGACTTCACACACCTCCATACTTTGACTTCACACTCCTCCATTGTGAGTTCACACACCTCCATTCTATGACTTCACACACCTCCATTCTATGACTTCACACACCTCCATCTGTGACTTCACACACCTCCATTGTATGACTTCACAAATGCATTCTGTGACTTCACACACCTCTATTCTGAGTTCACACACCTCCATTCTGTGAATTCACACGCCTCAAATCTGACTTCACACAGCTCCATTCTATGATTTCACACATCTCCATACTGTGACTTCACACACCTCCATTCTATGACTTCACTCACCTCAATTGTGACTTCACACCTCCATTCTATGAGTTCACACACCTCCATTCTGACTTCACACACCTCCATTCAATGACTTCACACACCTCCATTTTGACTTCACACACCTACATTCTATGACTTCACACAACTCCATTCTCACTTCACACACCGCCATTCTGTGACTTCACACACCTCCATTCCATGACTTCACACACCTCCTTTCGATGACTTCACACACCTCCAATCTTTGACTTCACACACCTCCATTCTGTGACTTCACACACCTCCATTTTGACCTCACACACTTCCATTCTTTGACTTCACACACCTCCGTTCTGTGACTTCACACACCACCATTGTTTGACTTCACACACCTCCATTTTTGGACTTCACACACCTCCTTTCCATGACTTCACTCATCTCCATTTTATGAGTTCGCACACCTCCATTTTGACTTCACACACCTCCATTCAATGACTTCACACACCTCCATTCTACTTCAGAAACATCCATTCTATGACTTCATACACCTCCATTCTATGACTTCACAAACCTCCATTCTTTGACTTCACACACCTTCATTCTGAGTTCACACACCTCAATTCTGTGTGTTCACACACCTCAATTCTGGCTTCACACACCTTCATTCTATGACTTCACACACTTGCATTCTATGACTTCACACACCTCCATTCTTTGACTTCACACACCTCCATTGTGAGTTCACACACCTCCATTCTGTAACTTCACACACCTCCATTCTGTGACTTCACACACCTCCATTCTGTGACTTCACACACCTCCATTCTATGACTTCACACACCTCGATTCTATGAATTCACACATCTCCATTCTGTGACTTCACAAAACTCCATTCTATGACTTCCCACACCTCCATTCTGGGACTTCACACACCTCCATTCTGAGTTCACACACGTCCGTTCTGTGACGTAACACACCTTCATTCTGTGACTTCACAAACCTTCATTCTATGACTTCACACACCTCCATTCTTTCACTTCACACACCTCCATTTTGAGTTCACACACCTACATTCTGTGACTTCACACACCTCCATTTGTGACTTTACACACCACCATTTTGACTTCACAAACCTCCATTCTGTGACTTCACAAACCTCCATTCTGTGACTTCACACACCTCCATTTGTGATTTACACACCACCATTTTGACTTCACAAACCTCCATTCTGTGACTTCACAAACCTCCATTCTGTGACTTCACACACCTCCATTTTGACTTCACACACTTCCATTCTTTGACTTCACAAACCTCCATTCTGTGACTTCACACACCTCCATTTTGACTTCACACACATCCATTCTATGAGTTCACATACCACCATTTTGATTGCAAACACCTCCATTCTATGACTTCACACCCCTACATTCTTACTTCAAATACATCCATTCTATGACTTTACAGACCTCCATTCTATGAGTTCACAAACGTCCATTCTATGACTTCACACACCACCATTCTATGACTTCACACACCTCCATTCTATGACTTCACACACCTCCATTCTATGACTTCACAAACCTCCATTCTGTGACTTCACACATCTCCATTCTATGAGTTCACACACCTGCATTGTGACTTCACACACCTCCATTCTATGACTTCACACACCTCCATTCTGACTTCACAAACCTCCATTCTGACTTCACAAACATCAATTCTGTGACTTCACACACCTCCATTCTTTGACTTCACACACCTCCATTGTGAGTTCACACACCTCCATTCTGACTTCACAAACATCAATTCTGTGACTTCACACACCTCCATTCTATGACTTCACTCACCTCCATTCTATGCCTTCACACACCTCCATTCTCTGACTTCACAAACCTCCATTCTGACTTCACACACCTCCATTCTGACCTCACAAACATCAATTCTGTGACTTCACACACCTCCATTCTATGACTTCACACACCTCCATTCTATGACCTCACACACGTCCATTCTATGACTTCACACACTTCCATTCATTGACTTCACACACCGCCATTCTTTGACTTCACACAACTCCATTGTGAGTTCACACACCTCCATTCTATGACTTCACACACCTCCATTCTGACTTCACACAGCTCCATTCTATGACTTCACACACTTCCATTCTTTGACTTCACACACCACCATTCTTTGACTTCACACAACTCCATTGTGAGTTCACACACCTCCATTCTATGACTTCACAAACCTCCATTCTCTGACTTCACAAACCTCCATTCTGACTTCACACACCTCCATTCTGACCTCACAAACATCAATTCTGTGACTTCACACACCTCCATTCTATGACTTCACACACCTCCATTCTATGACTTCACACACCTCCAATCTATGACTTCACACACCTCCATTTTGTGACTTCACACACCTCAATTCTGTGACTTCACACACCTACATTATGACTTCACACACCTCCATTCTCTGACTTCACATACCTCCATTCTATGACTTCACACACCTCCATTCTGTGACTTCACACACCTCCATTCTGAGTTCACACACCTCCATTCTGTGCCTTCACACACCTCCCATCTGACTTCACACAGCTCCATTCTATGACTTCATACACCTCCATTCTGTGACTTCACACACCTCCATTCTATGACTTCACACACCTCCACTGTGACTTCACACACCTCCATTCTATGAGTTCACACACCTCCATACTGACTTCACACACCTCCATTCTATGACTTCACACACCTCCATTCTGACATCACACACCTCCATTCTATGACTTCATTCAACTCCATTCTGACTTCACACACCTCCATTCTATGACTTCACACACCAGCATTCTGTGACTTCACACACCTCCATTCTGAGTTCACACACCTCCATTCTGTGACTTCACACACCTCTAATCTGACTTCACACACCTCCATTCCATGACTTCGCACACCTCCATTCCATGACTTCACACACCTCCATTCTTAGACTTCACACAGCTCCTTTCTATGAGTTCACAAACCTCCATTTGTGACTCTACACACCACCTTTTTGACTTCACACACAAACAATAAAGGTGTGTGAAGTCACAGAATGGAGGTGTGTGAAATCACAGAATGGAGGTGTGTGAAGTCAAAAAGGTGGTGTGTAGAGTCACAAATGGAGGTCAGTGAACTCATAGAATGGAGGTGTGTGAAGTCAAAGAATGGAGGTGTGTGAAGTCATCGAATGGAGGTGTGTGAAGTCATGGAATGGAGGTGTGTGAAGTCACAGAGTGGAGGTGTGTGAAGTCAGAATGGAGTTGTGTGAAGTCAAGGAATGGAGGTGTGTGAAGTCAGAATGAAGGTGTTTGAAGTCACAGAATGGAGGTATGTGAAGTCACAGAATGGAGGTGTGTGAAGTCACAGAATGGAGGTGTGTGAAGTCATAGAATGGAGGTGTGTGAACTCATAATGGAGGCGTGAGACATCACAGAATTGTGGTGTGTGAAGTCACAGAATGGAGGTGTGTGAAGTCATAGAATGGAGATGTGTGAAGTCACAGAATGGAGGTGTATGAACTCAGATTGGAGGTGCGGGAAGTCACAATGGAGGTGTGTGAATTTATAGAATGGAGGTGTGTGAAGTCACAGAATGTAGGGGTGTGAAGTCAAAGAATGGAGGTGTGTGAAGTCATAGAATGGAGGTGTGTGAAGTCATAGAATGGAGGTGTGTGAAGTCACAGAATGAAGGTGCGTTAAGTCACAGAAGGGAGGTTTGTGAACTCAGAATGGAGGTGTGTGAAGTCACAGAATGGAGGTGTGAGAAGTCATAGAATGGAGTTGTGTGAAGTCACAGAATGGAGGTGTGTGAATTAATAGAATGTAGGTGTGAGAAATCATAGAATGGAGGTGTGTGAAGTCACAGAATGGAGGTGTGTCAAGTCACAGAATGGAGGTGTGTGAAGTCACAGAATGGAGGTGTGTGAACTCAAAATGGAGGTGTGTGAAGTCAAAGTATGGAGGTGTGTGAAGTCATAGAATGGAACTGTGTGAAGCCATAGAATGGAGGTGTGTGAAGTGAGAATTGAGGTGTGTGAAGTCACGGAATTGAGGCGTGTGAACTCAGAATGGAGGTGTGTGAAGTCACAGAATGGAGGTTTGTGAAGTCATAGAATGGAGGTGTGTGAAGTCAAAGAATGGATGTTTCTGAAGTAGAATGAAGATGTGTGAACTCATAGAATGGAGGTGTGTGAAGTCAAAATGGAGGTGTGTGAACTCATAATTGGTGTGTGAAGTCATGGAATGAAGGTGTGTGAAGTCCAAGAATATAGGTGTGTGAAGTCACAGAATGGACGTGTGTGAACTGACAATGGAGGTGTGTGAAGTCAAAGAATGGAGGTGTGTGAAGTCATAGAATGGAAGTGTGTGAAGTCATAGAATGCAGGTGTGTGAAGTCAAAATGGAGGTGTGCGAACTCATAAACTGGAGATGTGTGAAGTCATAGAATGTAAGTGTGTGAAGTCCAAAAATGGAGGTGTGTGAAGTCAAACAATGGTGGTGTGTGAAGTCAAAGAATGGAGGTGTGTGAAGTCAAAGAATGGAAGTGTGTGAAGTAAAACTGGAGGTGTGTGAAGTCACAGAATGAAGGTGTGTGAAGTCACAGAATGGAGGTGTGTGAAGTCATAGAATGGAGGTGTGTGAAGTCACAGAATGGAGGTGTGTGAAGTCACAGAATGGAGGTGAGTGAAGTCACAGAATGGAGGTGTGTGAAGTCAAAATGGAGGTGTGTGAACTCATAGAATGGAGGTGTGTGAACTCATAGAATGGAAGTGTGTGAAGTCATGGAATGGAGGTGTATGAAGTCAAAGAATGGAGCTGTGTGAAGTCATAGAATGGAGGTGTGTGAAGTCACAGAATGGAGGTGTGTAAAGTCAGAGAATGGAGGTGTGTGAAGTCACAGAATGGAGGTGTGTGAAGTCACAGAATGGAGGTGTGTGAAGTCACAGAATGGAGGTGTGTAAAGTCACAGAATGGAGGTGTGAGAAGTCACAGAATGGAGGTGTGTGAAGTCACAGAATAGAGGTGTGTGAAGTCAAAATGGATGTGTGTGAACTCATGGAATGGAGGTGTGTGAACTCATAGAATGGAAGTGTGTGAAGTCATGGAATGAAGGTGTGTGAAGTCACAGAATGGAGGTGTGTGAAGTCATAGAATGGAGGTGAGTGAAGTCACAGAATGGAGGTGTGTGAAGTCACAGAATGGAGGTGTGTAAAGTCACAGAATGGAGGTGTGTGAAGTCACAGAATGGAGGTGTGTGAAGTCGTAGAATGGAGGTGTGTGAAGTCAAAATGGAGGTGTGTGAACTCATAGAATGGAGGTGTGTGAACTCATAGAATGGAAGTGTGTGAAGTCATGGAATGAAGGTGTGTGAAGTCACAGAATGGAGGTGTGTGAAGTCATAGAATGGAGGTGAGTGAAGTCACAGAATGGAGGTGTGTGAAGTCACAGAATGGAGGTGTGTGAAGTCACAGAATGGAGGTGTGTGAAGTCAAAATGGAGGTGTGTGAACTCATAGAATGGAGGTGTGTGAACTCATAGAATGGAGGTATGTGAAGTCATGGAATGGAGGTGTGTGAAGTCAAAGAATGGAGGTGTGTGAAGTCAAACAAAAATGGTGTGTATAGTCACAGAATGGAGGTGTGTGAAATCACAAAATGGAGGTGTGTGAAGTGACAAAAGATGGTGTGTACAGTCACAAATGGAGGTGTGTGAAGTCATAGAATGGAGTTGTGTGAAGTCATAGAATGGTTGTTTCTGAAGTAAGAATTAAGGTGTGTGAAGTCATAGAATGGAGGTGTGTGAAGTCAAAATGGACGTGTGTGAACTCATAGAATGAAGGTCTGAGAACGCATAGAATGGAGGTGTGTGAAGTCATGGAATAAAGGTGTGTGAAATCAAAGAATGCAGGTGTGTGAAGTCAAACAATAAAGGTGTGTGAAGTCACAGAATGGAGGTGTGTGAAATCACAGAATGGAGGAGTGTGAAGTCAAAAAGGTGCTGTGTAGAGTCACAAATGGAGGTGTGTGAACTCATAGAATGGAGGTGTGTGAAGTCAAAGAATGGAGGTGTGTGAAGTCATCGAATGGAGGTGTGTGAAGTCAAACAATGGTGGTGTGTGAAGGCACAGAATGGAGGTGTGTGAAGTCAAAGAATGGAAGTGTGTGAACTAAAACTGGAGGTGTGTGAAGTCACAGAATGAAGGTGTGTGAAGTCACAGAATGGAGGTGTGTGAAGTCATAGAATGGAGGTGTGTGAAGTCACAGAATGGAGGTGTGCGAAGTCACAGAATGGAGGTGAGTGAAGTCACAGAATGGAGGTGTGTGAAGTCAAAATGGAGGTGTGTGAACTCATAGAATGGAGGTGTGTGAACTCATAGAATGGAAGTGTGTGAAGTCATGGAATGGAGGTATGTGAAGTCAAAGAATGGAGGTGTGTGAAGTCATAGAAAGGAGTTGTGTGAAGTCATAGAATGGAGGTGTGTGAAGCCAGAATTGAGATGTGTGAAGTCACAGAATTGAGGTGTGTGAACTCAGAATGGAGGTGTGTGAAGACACAGAATGGAGGTTTGTGAAGTCATAGAATGGAGGTGTGTGAAGTCATAGAATGGATGTTTCTGAAGTAGAATGAAGGTGTGTGAAGTCACAGAATGGAGGTGTGTGAAGTCAAAATGGAGATGTGCGAACTCATAAAATGGAGATGTGTGAAGTCATGGAATGGAGGAGTGTGAAGTCCAAAAATGGAGGTGTGTGAAGTTAAACAATGGTGGTGTGTGAAGTCACAGAATGGCGGTGTGTGAAGTCAACGAATGGAAGTGTGTGAAGTCAAAATGGAGGTGTGTGAAGTCACAGAATGGAGGTGTGTGAAGTCACAGAATGGAGGTGTGTGAAGTCAAAATGGAGGTGTGTGAACTCATAGAATGGAGGTGTGTGAACTCATAGAATGGAAGTGTGTGAAGTCTTGGAATGAAGGTGTGTGAAGGCACAGAATGGAGGTGTGTGAAGTCATAGAATGGAGGTGAGTGAGGTCACAGAATGGAGGTGTGTGAATTCACAGAATGGAGGTGTGTGAAGTCAAAATGGAGGTGTGTGAACTCATAGAATGGAGGTGTGTGAACTCATAGAATGGAGGTGTGTGAAGTCATGGAATGGAGGTGTGTGAAGTCAAAGAATGGAGGTGTGTGAACTCAAACAAAAATGGTGTGTATAGTCACAGAATGGAGGTGTGTGAAATCACAGAATGGAGGTGTGTGAAGTCAAAAAGATGGTGTGTACAGTCACAAATGAAAGTGTGTGAACTCGTAGAATGGAGGTGTGTGAAGTCAAAGAATGGAGGTGTGTGAAGTCATGGAATGGAGGTGTGTGAAGTCACAGAATGGAGGTGTGTGAAGTCATAGAATGGAGGTATGTGAAGTCATAGAATGGATGTTTCTGAAGTAAGAATGAAGGTGTGTGAAGTCATAGAATGGAGGTGTGTGAAGTCAAAATGGAGGTGTGTGAACTCATAGAATGAAGGTCTGAGAACTCATAGAATGGAGGTGTGTGAAGTCATGGAATAAAGGTGTGTGAAGTCAAAGAATGAAGCTGTGTGAAGTCAAACAATAAAGGTGTGTGAAGTCACAGAATGGAGGTGTGTGAAATCACAGAATGGAGGTGTGTGAAGTCAAAAAGGTGCTGTGTAGAGTCACAAATGGAGGTGTGTGAACTCATAGAATGGAGGTGTGTGAAGTCAAAGAATGGAGGTGTGTGAAGTCATCGAATGGAGGTGTGTGAAGTCATGGAATGGAGGTGTGTGAAGGCAAAGAATGGAGGTGTGTGAAGTCATAGAATGGAGCTTAGTGAAGTCAGAATGGAGGTGTGTGAAGTCATAGAATGGAGGTGTGTGAAGTCAGAATGGAGGTGTGTGAAATCATAGAATGGATGTGTGTGAAGTCACAGTATGGAGGTGTGTGAAGTCATGGAATGAAGCTGTGTGAAGTGAGAATTGAGGTGTGTGAAGTCACAGAATGGAGGTGGGTGAACTCAGACTGGAGGTGTGTGAAGTCACAGAACGGAGGTGTGAAGTCATAGAATGGAGGTGTGTGAAGTCATAGAATGGAGGTGTGTGAAGTCATAATGGAGGTGTGTGAAGTCACAGAATTGAGGTGTGTGAAGTCACTGAATGGAGGTGTGTGAAGTCAAAGAATGGAGGTGTGTGAAGTCATAGAATGGAGGTGTGTGATCATTGAATGGATGTTTGTGAAGTAAGAATGAAGGTGTGTTAAGTCATAGAATGGAGGTGTGTGAAGGCACAGAATGGAGGTGTGTGAAGTCATAGAATGGAGCTGTGTGAAGTCATAATGGAGGTGTGTGAAGTCATAGAATGGAGGTGTGTGAACTCACAAGGGAGGTGTGTGAAGTCAAAGAATGGAGGTGTGTAAAGTCATAGAAAGGAGTTGTGTGAAGTCATAGAATGGAGGTGTGTGAAGCCAGAATTGAGGTGTGTGAAGTCACAGAATTGAGGTGTGTGAACTCAGAATAGAGGTGTGTGAAGATACAGAATGGAGGTTTGTGAAGTCATAGAATGGAGGTGTGTGAAGTCATAGAATGGATGTTTCTGAAGTAGAATGAAGGTGTGTGAAGTCAGAGAATGGAGGTGTGTGAAGTCAAAATGGAGATGTGCAAACTCATAAAATGGAGATGTGTGAAGTCATGGAATGGAGGAGTGTGAAGTCCAAAAATGGAGGTGTGTGAAGTTAAACAATGGTGGTGTGTGAAGTCACAGAATGGCGGTGTGTGAAGTCAATGAATGGAAGTGTGTGAAGTCAAAATGGAGGTGTGTGAAGTCACAGAATGGAGGTGTGTGAAGTCACAGAATGGAGGTGTGTGAAGTCAGAATGGAGGTGTGTGAACTCATAGAATGGAGGTGTGTGAACTCATAGAATGGAAGTGTGTGAAGTCTTGGAATGAAGGTGTGTGAAGGCACAGAATGGAGGTGTGTGAAGTCATAGAATGGAGGTGAGTGAGGTCACAGAATGGAGGTGTGTGAATTCACAGAATGGAGGTGTGTGAAGTCAAAATGGAGGTGTGTGAACTCATAGAATGGAGGTGTGTGAACTCATAGAATGGAGGTGTGTGAAGTCATGGAATGGAGGTGTGTGAAGTCAAAGAATGGAGGTGTGTGAACTCAAACAAAAATGGTGTGTATAGTCACAGAATGGAGGTGTGTGAAATCACAGAATGGAGGTGTGTGAAGTCAAAAAGATGGTGTGTACAGTCACAAATGAAAGTGTGTGAACTCGTAGAATGGAGGTGTGTGAAGTCAAAGAATGGAGGTGTGTGAAGTCATGGAATGGAGGTGTGTGAAGTCACAGAATGGAGGTGTGTGAAGTCATAGAATGGAGGTATGTGAAGTCATAGAATGGATGTTTCTGAAGTAAGAATGAAGGTGTGTGAAGTCATAGAATGGAGGTGTGTGAAGTCAAAATGGAGGTGTGTGAACTCATAGAATGAAGGTCTGAGAACTCATAGAATGGAGGTGTGTGAAGTCATGGAATAAAGGTGTGTGAAGTCAAAGAATGAAGCTGTGTGAAGTCAAACAATAAAGGTGTGTGAAGTCACAGAATGGAGGTGTGTGAAATCACAGAATGGAGGTGTGTGAAGTCAAAAAGGTGCTGTGTAGAGTCACAAATGGAGGTGTGTGAACTCATAGAATGGAGGTGTGTGAAGTCAAAGAATGGAGGTGTGTGAAGTCATCGAATGGAGGTGTGTGAAGTCATGGAATGGAGGTGTGTGAAGGCAAAGAATGGAGGTGTGTGAAGTCATAGAATGGAGCTTAGTGAAGTCAGAATGGAGGTGTGTGAAGTCATAGAATGGAGGTGTGTGAAGTCAGAATGGAGGTGTGTGAAATCATAGAATGGATGTGTGTGAAGTCACAGTATGGAGGTGTGTGAAGTCATGGAATGAAGCTGTGTGAAGTGAGAATTGAGGTGTGTGAAGTCACAGAATGGAGGTGGGTGAACTCAGACTGGAGGTGTGTGAAGTCACAGAACGGAGGTGTGAAGTCATAGAATGGAGGTGTGTGAAGTCATAGAATGGAGGTGTGTGAAGTCATAATGGAGGTGTGTGAAGTCACAGAATTGAGGTGTGTGAAGTCACTGAATGGAGGTGTGTGAAGTCAAAGAATGGAGGTGTGTGAAGTCATAGAATGGAGGTGTGTGATCATTGAATGGATGTTTGTGAAGTAAGAATGAAGGTGTGTTAAGTCATAGAATGGAGGTGTGTGAAGGCACAGAATGGAGGTGTGTGAAGTCATAGAATGGAGCTGTGTGAAGTCATAATGGAGGTGTGTGAAGTCATAGAATGGAGGTGTGTGAACTCACAAGGGAGGTGTGTGAAGTCAAAGAATGGAGGTGTGTAAAGTCATAGAAAGGAGTTGTGTGAAGTCATAGAATGGAGGTGTGTGAAGCCAGAATTGAGGTGTGTGAAGTCACAGAATTGAGGTGTGTGAACTCAGAATAGAGGTGTGTGAAGATACAGAATGGAGGTTTGTGAAGTCATAGAATGGAGGTGTGTGAAGTCATAGAATGGATGTTTCTAAAGTAGAATGAAGGTGTGTGAAGTCACAGAATGGAGGTGTGTGAAGTCAAAATGGAGATGTGCAAACTCATAAAATGGAGATGTGTGAAGTCATGGAATGGAGGAGTGTGAAGTCCAAAAATGGAGGTGTGTGAAGTTAAACAATGGTGGTGTGTGAAGTCACAGAATGGCGGTGTGTGAAGTCAATGAATGGAAGTGTGTGAAGTCAAAATGGAGGTGTGTGAAGTCACAGAATGGAGGTGTGTGAAGTCACAGAATGGAGGTGTGTGAAGTCAGAATGGAGGTGTGTGAACTCATAGAATGGAGGTGTGTGAACTCATAGAATGGAAGTGTGTGAAGTCTTGGAATGAAGGTGTGTGAAGTCACAGAATGGAGGTGTGTGAAGTCATAGAATGGAGGTGAGTGAGGTCACAGAATGGAGGTGTGTGAATTCACAGAATGGAGGTGTGTGAAGTCAAAATGGAGGTGTGTGAACTCATAGAATGGAGGTGTGTGAACTCATAGAATGGAGGTGTGTGAAGTCATGGAATGGAGGTGTGTGAAGTCAAAGAATGGAGGTGTGTGAACTCAAACAAAAATGGTGTGTATAGTCACAGAATGGAGGTGTGTGAAATCACAGAATGGAGGTGTGTGAAGTCAAAAAGATGGTGTGTACAGTCACAAATGAAAGTGTGTGAACTCGTAGAATGGAGGTGTGTGAAGTCAAAGAATGGAGGTGTGTGAAGTCATGGAATGGAGGTGTGTGAAGTCACAGAATGGAGGTGTGTGAAGTCATAGAATGGAGGTATGTGAAGTCATAGAATGGATGTTTCTGAAGTAAGAATGAAGGTGTGTGAAGTCATAGAATGGAGGTGTGTGAAGTCAAAATGGAGGTGTGTGAACTCATAGAATGAAGGTCTGAGAACTCATAGAATGGAGGTGTGTGAAGTCATGGAATAAAGGTGTGTGAAGTCAAAGAATGAAGCTGTGTGAAGTCAAACAATAAAGGTGTGTGAAGTCACAGAATGGAGGTGTGTGAAATCACAGAATGGAGGTGTGTGAAGTCAAAAAGGTGCTGTGTAGAGTCACAAATGGAGGTGTGTGAACTCATAGAATGGAGGTGTGTGAAGTCAAAGAATGGAGGTGTGTGAAGTCATCGAATGGAGGTGTGTGAAGTCATGGAATGGAGGTGTGTGAAGGCACAGAATGGAGGTGTGTGAAGTCATAGAATGGAGCTTAGTGAAGTCAGAATGGAGGTGTGTGAAGTCATAGAATGGAGGTGTGTGAAGTCAAAATGGAGTTGTGTGAAATCATAGAATGGAGGTGTGTGAAGTCACAGTATGGAGGTGTGTGAAGTCATAGAATGAAGCTGTGTGAAGTGAGAATTGAGGGGTGTGAAGTCA
Organism: Megascapheus bottae; assembly: GCA_024803745.1. NCBI lineage: Eukaryota > Metazoa > Chordata > Mammalia > Rodentia > Geomyidae > Megascapheus > Megascapheus bottae. The sequence goes on from JANJXV010000426.1 coordinate 758,221, forward strand.
CAGAATGGAGGTGGGTGAACTCAGAATGGAGGTGTGTGAAGTCACAGAACGGAGGTGTGAAGTCATAGAAAGGAGGTGTGTGGAGTCATAGAATGGAGGTGTGTGAAGTCATAATGGAGGTGTGTGAAGTCACAGAATTGAGGTGTGTGAAGTCACTGAATGGAGCTGTGTGAAGTCAAAGAATGGAGGTGTGTGAAGTCATAGAATGGAGGTGTGTGATCATAGAATGGATGTTTGTGAAGTAAGAATGAAGGTGTGTTAAGTCATAGAATGGAGGTGTGTGAAGGCACAGAATGGAGGTGTGTGAAGTCATAGAATGGAGCTGTGTGAAGTCATAATGGAAGTGTGTGAAGTCATAGAATGGAGGTGTGTGAACTCACAATGGAGGTGTGTGAAGTCAAAGAATGGAGGTGTGTGAAGTCATAGAAAGGAGTTGTGTGAAGTCATAGAATGGAGGTGTGTGAAGCCAGAATTGAGGTGTGTGAAGTCACAGAATTGAGGTGTGTGAACTCAGAATGGAGGTGTGTGAAGACACAGAATGGAGGTTTGTGAAGTCATAGAATGGAGGTGTGTGAAGTCATAGAATGGATGTTTCTGAAGTAGAATGAATGTGTGTGAAGTCACAGAATGGAGGTGTGTGAAGTCAAAATGGAGGTGTGCGAACTCATAAAATGGAGATGTGTGAAGTCATGGAATGGAGGAGTGTGAAGTCCAAAAATGGAGGTGTGTGAAGTTAAACAATGGTGGTGTGTGAAGTCACAGAATGGCGGTGTGTGAAGTCAACGAATGGAAGTGTGTGAAGTCAAAATGGAGGTGGGTGAAGTCACAGAATGGAGGTGTGTGAGGTCACAGAATGGAGCTGTGTGAAGTCATAGAATGGAGGTGTGTGAAGTCACAGAATGGAGATGTGTGAAGTCACAGAATGGCGGTGTTTGAAGTCACAGATTGGAGGTGTGTGAAGTCACTGAATGGAGGTGTGTGAACTCACAATGGAGGTGTGTGAAGTCCCAGAATGGAGGTGTGTGAAGTCAAACAATAAAGGTGTGTCAAGTCACAGAATGGAGGTCTGTGAAGTCATAGAATGGAGGTGTGTTAAGTCACAGAATGGAGGTGTGTGAACTCAGAGAATAGAGGTGTGTGAACTCAGAATGGAGTTGTGTGAAGTCACAGAACGGAGATTTGTGAAGTCATAGAATGGAAGTGCGTGAACTCATAGAATGAATGTTTCTGAAGTAAGAATGAAGGTGTGTGAAGTCATAGAATGGATGTGTGTGAAGTCAAAATAGAGGTGTGTGAACTCATAGAATGGAGGTGTGAGATCTCATAGAATGGAGGTGTGTGAAGTCATGGAATGGAGGTGTGTGAAGTCAAAGAATGGAGGTGTGTGAAGTCAAACAATAAAGGTGTGTGAAGTCACAGAATGGAGGTGTGTGAAATCACAGAATGGAGGTGTGTGAAGTCAAAATGTGGTGTGTAGAGTCACAAATGGAGGTGTGTGAACTCATAGAATGGAGGAGTGTGAGGTCAAAGAATGGAGGTGTGTGAAGTCATCGAATGGAGGTGTGTGAAGTCATGGAATGGAGGTGTGTGAAGTCACAGAGTGGAGGTGTGTGAAGTCAGAATGGAGTTGTGTGAAGTAAAGGAATGGAGGTGTGTGAAGTCACAATGGAGGTGTGTGAAGTCATAGAATGGAGGTATGTGAAGTCACAGAATGGAGGTGTGTGAAGTCATAGAATGGAGGTGTGTGAAATCATAGAATGGAGGTGTGGGAAATCAGAGAATGGAGCTGTGTGAAGTCAGAATGGAGATGTGCGAAGTCACAGAATGGAGGTGTGTGCAATCATTTTATGGAGCTATGTGAAGTCAGAATGGAGGTGTGTAAAGTCAAAGAATGGAGGTGTGTGAACTCATAATGGAGGTGTGTGAAGTCACAGAATCTAGGTGTGTGAAGTCATAGAATGGAGGTGTGGGAAGTCATAGAATGGAGGTGTGTGAACTCATAATGGAGGCGTGAGAAATCACAGAATTGTGGTGTGTGAAGTCACAGAATGGAGGTGTGTGAAGTCATAGAATGGAGGTGTGTGAAGTCAGAACGGAGGTGTGTGAACTCAGATTGGAGGTGTGGGAAGTCACAATGGAGGTGTGTAAATTTATAGAATGGAGGTGTGTGAAGTCACAGAATGGAGGGGTGTGAAGTCAAAGAATGGAGGTGTGTGAAGTCATAGAATGGAGGTGTGTGAAGTCATAGAATGGAGGGGTGTGAAGTCATAGAATGGAGGTGTGTGAAGTCACAGAATGAAGATGCGTTAAGTCACAGAATGGACGTTTGTGAACTCAGAATGTAGGTGTGTGAATTCACAGAATGGAGGTGTGGGAAGTCATAGAATGGAGTTGTGTGAAGTCACAGAATGGAGGTGTGTGAATTAATAGAATGTAGGGGTGAGAAATCATAGAATGGAGGTGTGTGAATCACAGAATGGAGGTGTGTGAAGTCACAGAATGGAGGTGTGTGAAGTCACAGAATGGAGGTATGTGAACTCACAATGGAGGTGTGTGAAGTCATGGAATGGAGGTGTGTGAAGACACAGAATGGAGGTGTGTGAAGTCATAGAATGGAGTTGTGTGAAGTCATAGAATGGATGTTTCTGAAGTAAGAATGAAGGTGTGTGAAGTCATAGAATGGAGGTGTGTGAAGTCAAAATGGAGGTGTGTGAACTCATAGAATGAAGGTCTGAGAACGCATAGAATGGAGGTGTGTGAAGTCATGGAATAAAGGTGTGTGAAATCAAAGAATGCAGGTGTGTGAAGTCAAACAATAAAGGTGTGTGAAGTCACAGAATGGAGGTGTGTGAAATCACAGAATGGAGGTGTGTGAAGTCAAAAAGGTGCTGTGTAGAGTCACAAATGGAGGTGTGTGAACTCATAGAATGGAGGTGTGTGAAGTCAAAGAATGGAGGTGTGTGAAGTCATCGAATGGAGGTGTGTGAAGTCATGGAATGGAGGTGTGTGAAGGCACAGAATGGAGTTGTGTGAAGTCATAGAATGGAGCTTAGTGAAGTCAGAATGGAGGTGTGTGAAGTCATAGAATGGAGGTGTGTGAAGTCAGAATGGAGGTGTGTGAAATCATAGAATGGATGTGTGTGAAGTCACAGTATGGAGGTGTGTGAAGTCATGGAATGAAGCTGTGTGAAGTGAGAATTGAGGTGTGTGAAGTCACAGAATGGAAGTGGGTGAACTCAGAATGGAGGTGTGTGAAGTCACAGAACGGAGGTGTGAAGTCATAGAATGGAGGTGTGTGAAGTCATAGAATGGAGGTGTGTGAAGTCATAATGGAGGTGTGTGAAGTCACAGAATTGAGGTTTGTGAAGTCACTGAATGGAGGTGTGTGAAGTCAAAGAATGAGGTGTGTGAAGTCATAGAATGGAGGTGTGTGATCATTGAATGGATGTTTGTGAAGTAAGAATGAAGGTGTGTTAAGTCATAGAATGGAGGTGTGTGAAGGCACAGAATGGAGGTGTGTGAAGTCATAGAATGGAGCTGTGTGAAGTCATAATGGAGGTGTGTGAAGTCATAGAATGGAGGTGTGTGAACTCACAATGGAGGTGTGAGAAGTCAAAGAATGGAGGTGTGTGAAGTCATAGAAAGGAGTTGTGTGAAGTCATAGAATGGAGGTGTGTGAAGCCAGAATTGAGGTGTGTGAAGTCACAGAATTGAGGTGTGTGAACTCAGAATGGAGGTGTGTGAAGACACAGAATGTAGGTTGTGAAGTCATAGAATGGAGGTGTGTGAAGTCATAGAATGGATGTTTCTGAAGTAGAATGAAGGTGTGTGAAGTCACAGAATGGAGGTGTGTGAAGTCAAAATGGAGATGTGCGAACTCATAAAATGGAGATGTGTGAAGTCATGGAATGGAGGAGTGTGAAGTCCAAAAATGGAGGTGTGTGAAGTTAAACAATGGTGGTGTGTGAAGTCACAGAATGGCGGTGTGTGAAGTCAACGAATGGAAGTGTGTGAGGTCAAAATGGAGGTGTGTGAAGTCACAGAATGGAGGTGTGTGAAGTCAAAATGGAGGTGTGTGAACTCATAGAATGGAGGTGTGTGAACTCATAGAATGGAAGTGTGTGAAGTCTTGGAATGAAGGTGTGTGAAGTCACAGAATGGAAGTGTGTGAAGTCATAGAATGGAGGTGAGTGAGGTCACAGAATGGAGGTGTGTGAATTCACAGAATGGAGGTGTGTGAAGTCAAAATGGAGGTGTGTGAACTCATAGAATGGAGGTGTGTGAACTCATAGAATGGAGGTGTGTGAAGTCATGGAATGGAGGTGTGTGAAGTCAAAGAATGGAGGTGTGTGAACTCAAACAAAAATGGTGTGTATAGTCACAGAATGGAGGTGTGTGAAATCACAGAATGGAGGTGTGTGAAGTCAAAAAGATGGTGTGTACAGTCACAAATGAATGTGTGTGAACTCGTAGAATGGAGGTGTGTGAAGTCAAAGAATGGAGGTGTGTGAAGTCATGGAATGGAGGTGTGTGAAGTCACAGAATGGAGGTGTGTGAAGTCATAGAATGGAGGTATGTGAAGTCATAGAATGGATGTTTCTGAAGTAAGAATGAAGGTGTGTGAAGTCATAGAATGGAGGTGTGTGAAGTCAAAATGGAGGTGTGTGAACTCATAGAATGAAGGTCTGAGAACTCATAGAATGGAGGTGTGTGAAGTCATGGAATAAAGGTGTGTGAAGTCAAAGAATGAAGCTGTGTGAAGTCAAACAATAAAGGTGTGTGAAGTCACAGAATGGAGGTGTGTGAAATCACAGAATGGAGGTGTGTGAAGTCAAAGAATGGAGGTGTGTGAAGTCATAGAAAGGAGTTGTGTGAAGTCATAGAATGGAGGTGTGTGAAGCCATAATTGAGGTGTGTGAAGTCACAGAATTGAGGTGTGTGAACTCAGAATGGAGGTGTGTGAAGACACAGAATGGAGGTTGTGAAGTCATAGAATGGAGGTGTGTGAAGTCATAGAATGGATGTTCCTGAAGTAGAATGAAGGTGTGTGAAGTCACAGAATGGAGGTGTGTGAAGTCAAAATGGAGATGTGCGAACTCATAAAATGGAGATGTGTGAAGTCATGGAATGGAGGAGTGTGAAGTCCAAAAATGGAGGTGTGTGAAGTTAAACAATGGTGGTGTGTGAAGTCACAGAATGGCGGTGTGTGAAGTCAACGAATGGAAGTGTGTGAAGTCAAAATGGAGGTGTGTGAAGTCACAGAATGGAGGTGTGTGAAGTCACAGAATGGAGGTGTGTGAAGTCAAAATGGAGGTGTGTGAACTCATAGAATGGAGGTGTGTGAACTCATAGAATGGAAGTGTGTGAAGTCTTGGAATGAAGGTGTGTGAAGTCACAGAATGGAGGTGTGTGAAGTCATAGAATGGAGGTGAGTGAGGTCACAGAATGGAGGTGTGTGAATTCACAGAATGGAGGTGTGTGAAGTCAAAATGGAGGTGTGTGAAGTCAAAGAATGGAGGTGTGTGAACTCAAACAAAAATGGTGTGTATAGTCACAGAATGGAGGTGTGTGAAATCACAGAATGGAGGTGTGTGAAGTCAAAAAGATGGTGTGTACAGTCACAAATGAAAGTGTGTGAACTCGTAGAATGGAGGTGTGTGAAGTCAAAGAATGGAGGTGTGTGAAGTCATGGAATGGAGGTGTGTGAAGTCACAGAATGGAGGTGTGTGAAATCATAGAATGGAGGTATGTGAAGTCATAGAATGGATGTTTCTGAAGTAAGAATGAAGGTGTGTGAAGTCATAGAATGGAGGTGTGTGAAGTCAAAATGGAGGTGTGTGAACTCATAGAATGAAGGTCTGAGAACTCATAGAATGGAGGTGTGTGAAGTCATGGAATAAAGGTGTGTGAAGTCAAAGAATGAAGCTGTGTGAAGTCAAACAATAAAGGTGTGTGAAGTCACAGAATGGAGGTGTGTGAAATCACAGAATGGAGGTGTGTGAAGTCAAAAAGGTGCTGTGTAGAGTCACAAATGGAGGTGTGTGAACTCATAGAATGGAGGTGTGTGAAGTCAAAGAATGGAGGGGTGTGAAGTCATCGAATGGAGGTGTGTGAAGTCATGGAATGGAGGTGTGTGAAGGCACAGAATGGAGGTGTGTGAAGTCATAGAATGGAGCTTAGTGAAGTCAGAATGGAGGTGTGTGAAGTCATAGAATGGAGGTGTGTGAAGTCAAAATGGAGGTGTGTGAAATCATAGAATGGAGGTGTGTGAAGTCACAGTATGGAGGTGTGTGAAGTCATAGAATGAAGCTGTGTGAAGTGAGAATTGAGGTGTGTGTAGTCACAGAATGGAGGTGGGTGAACTCAGAATGGAGGTGTGTGAAGTCACAGAACGGAGGTGTGAAGTCAGAGAAAGGAGGTGTGTGGAGTCATAGAATGGAGGTGTGTGAAGTCATAATGGAGGTGTGTGAAGTCACAGAATTGAGGTGTGTGAAGTCACTGAATGGAGGTGTGTGAAGTCAAAGAATGGAGGTGTGTGAAGTCATAGAATGAAGGTGTGTGATCATAGAATGGATGTTTGTGAAGTAAGAATGAAGGTGTGTTAAGTCATAGAATGGAGGTGTGTGAAGGCACAGAATGGAGGTGTGTGAAGTCATAGAATGGAGCTGTGTGAAGTCATAATGGAAGTGTGTGAAGTCATAGAATGGAGGTGTGTGAACTCACAATGGAGGTGTGTGAAGTCAAAGAATGGAGGTGTGTGAAGTCATAGAAAGGAGTTGTGTGAAGTCATAGAATGGAGGTGTGTGAAGCCAGAATTGAGGTGTGTGAAGTCACAGAATTGAGGTGTGTGAACTCAGAATGGAGGTGTGTGAAGACACAGAATGGAGGTTTGTGAAGTCATAGAATGGAGGTGTGTGAAGTCATAGAATGGATGTTTCTGAAGTAGAATGAATGTGTGTGAAGTCACAGAATGGAGGTGTGTGAAGTCAAAATGGAGGTGTGCGAACTCATAAAATGGAGATGTGTGAAGTCATGGAATGGAGGAGTGTGAAGTCCAAAAATGGAGGTGTGTGAAGTTAAACAATGGTGGTGTGTGAAGTCCCAGAATGGCGGTGTGTGAAGTCAACGAATGGAAGTGTGTGAAGTCAAAATGGAGGTGGGTGAAGTCACAGAATGGAGGTGTGTGAGGTCACAGAATGGAGCTGTGTGAAGTCATAGAATGGAGGTGTGTGAAGTCACAGAATGGAGATGTGTGAAGTCACAGAATGGCGGTGTTTGAAGTCACAGATTGGAGGTGTGTGAAGTCACTGAATGGAGGTGTGTGAACTCACAATGGAGGTGTGTGAAGTCCCAGAATGGAGGTGTGTGAAGTCAAACAATAAAGGTGTGTCAAGTCACAGAATGGAGGTCTGAGAAGTCATAGAATGGAGGTGTGTTAAGTCACAGAATGGAGGTGTGTGAACTCAGAGAATAGAGGTGTGTGAACTCAGAATGGAGGTGTGTGAAGTCACAGAACGGAGATTTGTGAAGTCATAGAATGGAGGTGCGTGAACTCATAGAATGAATGTTTCTGAAGTAAGAATGAAGGTGTGTGAAGTCATAGAATGGATGTGTGTGAAGTCAAAATAGAGGTGTGTGAACTCATAGAATGGAGGTGTGAGATCTCATAGAATGGAGGTGTGTGAAGTCATGGAATGGAGGTGTGTGAAGTCAAAGAATGGAGGTGTGTGAAGTCAAACAATAAAGGTGTGTGAAGTCACAGAATGGAGGTGTGTGAAATCATAGAATGGAGGTGTGTGAAGTCAAAAAGGTGGTGTGTAGAGTCACAAATGGAGGTGTGTGAACTCATAGAATGGAGGTGTGTGAAGTCAAAGAATGGAGGTGTGTGAAGTCATCGAATGGAGGTGTGTGAAGTCATGGAATGGAGGTGAGTGAAGTCACAGAGTGGAGGTGTGTGAAGTGAGAATGGAGTTGTGTGAAGTAAAGGAATGGAGGTGTGTGAAGTCACAATGGAGGTGTGTGTAGTCATAGAATGGAGGTATGTGAAGTCACAGAATGGAGGTGTGTGAAGTCATAGAATGGAGGTGTGTGAAATCATAGAATGGAGGTGTGGGAAATCAGAGAATGGAGCTGTGTGAAGTCAGAATGGAGATGTGCGAAGTCACAGAATGGAGGTGTGTGCAATCATTTTATGGAGCTATGTGAAGTCAGAATGGAGGTGTGTAAAGTCAAAGAATAGAGGTGTGTGAACTCATAATGGAGGTGTGTGAAGTCACAGAATCTAGGTGTGTGAAGTCATAGAATGGAGGTGTGGGAAGTCATAGAATGGAGGTGTGTGAACTCATAATGGAGGCGTGAGAAATCACAGAATTGTGGTGTGTGAAGTCACAGAATGGAGGTGTGTGAAGTCATAGAATGGAGGTGTGTGAAGTCAGAACGGAGGTGTGTGAACTCAGATTGGAGGTGTGGGAAGTCACAATGGAGGTGTGTAAATTTATAGAATGGAGGTGTGTGAAGTCACAGAATGGAGGGGTGTGAAGTCAAAGAATGGAGGTGTGTGAAGTCATAGAATGGAGGTGTGTGAAGTCATAGAATGGAGGGGTGTGAAGTCATAGAATGGAGGTGTGTGAAGTCACAGAATGAAGATGCGTTAAGTCACAGAATGGACGTTTGTGAACTCAGAATGTAGGTGTGTGAATTCACAGAATGGAGGTGTGGGAAGTCATAGAATGGAGTTGTGTGAAGTCACAGAATGGAGGTGTGTGAATTAATAGAATGTAGGGGTGAGAAATCATAGAATGGAGGTGTGTGAATCACAGAATGGAGGTGTGTGAAGTCACAGAATGGAGGTGTGTGAAGTCACAGAATGGAGGTATGTGAACTCACAATGGAGGTGTGTGAAGTCATGGAATGGAGGTGTGTGAAGTCACAGAATGGAGGTGTGTGAAGTCATAGAATGGAGTTGTGTGAAGTCATAGAATGGATGTTTCTGAAGTAAGAATGAAGGTGTGTGAAGTCATAGAATGGAGGTGTGTGAAGTCAAAATGGATGTGTGTGAACTCATAGAATGAAGGTCTGAGAACGCATAGAATGGAGGTGTGTGAAGTCATGGAATAAAGGTGTGTGAAATCAAAGAATGCAGGTGTGTGAAGTCAAACAATAAAGGTGTGTGAAGTCACAGAATGGAGGTGTGTGAAATCACAGAATGGAGGTGTGTGAAGTCAAAAAGGTGCTGTGTAGAGTCACAAATGGAGGTGTGTGAACTCATAGAATGGAGGTGTGTGAAGTCAAAGAATGGAGGTGTGTGAAGTTATCGAATGGAGGTGTGTGAAGTCATGGAATGGAGGTGTGTGAAGGCACAGAATTGAGGTGTGTGAAGTCAAAGAATGGAGTTGTGTGAAGTCATAGAATGGAAGTGTGTGAAGTCATAGAATGCAGGTGTGTGAAGTCAGAATGGAGGTGTGCGAACTCATAAAATGGAGATGTGTGAAGTCATGGAATGTAGGTGTGTGAAGTCCAAAAATGGAGGTGTGTGAAGTCAAACAATGGTGGTGTGTGAAGTCAAAGAATGGAGGTGTGTGAAGTCAAAGAATGGAAGTGTGTGAACTAAAACTGGAGGTGTGTGAAGTCACAGAATGGAGGGGTGTGAAGTCAAAGAATGGAGGTGTGTGAAGTCATAGAATGGAGGTGTGTGAAGTCATAGAATGGAGGGGTGTGAAGTCATAGAATGGAGGTGTGTGAAGTCACAGAATGAAGATGCGTTAAGTCACAGAATGGACGTTTGTGAACTCAGAATGTAGGTGTGTGAATTCACAGAATGGAGGTGTGGGAAGTCATAGAATGGAGTTGTGTGAAGTCACAGAATGGAGGTGTGTGAATTAATAGAATGTAGGGGTGAGAAATCATAGAATGGAGGTGTGTGAATCACAGAATGGAGGTGTGTGAAGTCACAGAATGGAGGTGTGTGAAGTCACAGAATGGAGGTATGTGAACTCACAATGGAGGTGTGTGAAGTCATGGAATGGAGGTGTGTGAAGTCACAGAATGGAGGTGTGTGAAGTCATAGAATGGAGTTGTGTGAAGTCATAGAATGGATGTTTCTGAAGTAAGAATGAAGGTGTGTGAAGTCATAGAATGGAGGTGTGTGAAGTCAAAATGGATGTGTGTGAACTCATAGAATGAAGGTCTGAGAACGCATAGAATGGAGGTGTGTGAAGTCATGGAATAAAGGTGTGTGAAATCAAAGAATGCAGGTGTGTGAAGTCAAACAATAAAGGTGTGTGAAGTCACAGAATGGAGGTGTGTGAAATCACAGAATGGAGGTGTGTGAAGTCAAAAAGGTGCTGTGTAGAGTCACAAATGGAGGTGTGTGAACTCATAGAATGGAGGTGTGTGAAGTCAAAGAATGGAGGTGTGTGAAGTTATCGAATGGAGGTGTGTGAAGTCATGGAATGGAGGTGTGTGAAGGCACAGAATTGAGGTGTGTGAAGTCATAGAATGGAGGTGTGTAAAGTCACAGAATGGAGGTGTGTGAAGTCAAAAAGGTGCTGTGTAGAGTCACAAATGGAGGTGTGTGAACTCATAGAATGGAGTTGTGTGAAGTCATAGAATGGAAGTGTGTGAAGTCATAGAATGCAGGTGTGTGAAGTCAGAATGGAGGTGTGCGAACTCATAAAATGGAGATGTGTGAAGTCATGGAATGTAGGTGTGTGAAGTCCAAAAATGGAGGTGTGTGAAGTCAAACAATGGTGGTGTGTGAAGTCACAGAATGGAGGTGTGTGAAGTCAAAGAATGGAAGTGTGTGAACTAAAACTGGAGGTGTGTGAAGTCACAGAATGAAGGTGTGTGAAGTCACAGAATGGAGGTGTGTGAAGTCATAGAATGGAGGTGTGTGAAGTCACAGAATGGAGGTTTGTGAAGTCACAGAATGGAGGTGAGTGAAGTCACAGAATGGAGGTGTGTGAAGTCAAAATGGAGGTGTGTGAACTCATAGAATGGAGGTGTGTGAACTCATAGAATGGAAGTGTGTGAAGTCATGGAATGGAGGTATGTGAAGTCAAAGAATGGAGGTGTGTGAAGTCATAGAATGGAGGTGTGTGAAGTCACAGAATGGAGGTGTGTGAAGTCACAGAATGGAGGTATGTGAAGTCACAGAATGGAGGTGTGTGAAGTCACAGAATGGAGGTGTGTGAAGTCAAAATGGAGGTGTGTGAACTCATAGAATGGAGGTGTGTGAACTCATAGAATGGAAGTGTGTGAAGTCTTGGAATGAAGGTGTGTGAAGTCACAGAATGGAGGTGTGTGAAGTCATAGAATGGAGGTGAGTGAGGTCACAGAATGGAGGTGTGTGAAGTCACAGAATGGAGGTGTGTGAAGTCAAAATGGATGTGTGTGAACTCATAGAATGGAGGTGTGTGAACTCATAGAATGGAGGTGTGTGAAGTCATGGAATGGAGGTGTGTGAAGTCACAGAATGGAAGTGTGTGAAGTCATAGAATGGAGGTGCGTGAGGTCACAGAATGGAGGTGTGTGAATTCACAGAATGGAGGTGTGTGAAGTCAAAATGGAGGTGTGTGAACTCATAGAATGGAGGTGTGTGAACTCATAGAATGGAGGTGTGTGAAGTCATGGAATGGAGGTGTGTGAAGTCAAAGAATGGAGGTGTGTGAATTCAAACAAAAATGGTGTGTATAGTCACAGAATGGAGGTGTGTGAAATCACAGAATGGAGGTGTGTGAAGTCAAAAAGATGGTGTGTACAGTCACAAATGAAAGTGTGTGAACTCGTAGAATGGAGGTGTGTGAAGTCAAAGAATGGAGGTGTGTGAAGTCATGGAATGGAGGTGTGTGAAGTCACAGAATGGAGGTGTGTGAAGTCATAGAATGGAGGTATGTGAAGTCATAGAATGGATGTTTCTGAAGTAAGAATGAAGGTGTGTGAAGTCATAGAATGGAGGTGTGTGAAGTCAAAATGGAGGTGTGTGAACTCATAGAATGAAGGTCTGAGAACTCATAGAATGGAGGTGTGTGAAGTCATGGAATAAAGGTGTGTGAAGTCAAAGAATGAAGCTGTGTGAAGTCAAACAATAAAGGTGTGTGAAGTCACAGAATGGAGGTGTGTGAAATCACAGAATGGAGGTGTGTGAAGTCAAAAAGGTGCTGTGTAGAGTCACAAATGGAGGTGTGTGAACTCATAGAATGGAGGTGTGTGAAGTCAAGGAATGGAGGTGTGTGAAGTCATCGAATGGAGGTGTGTGAAGTCATGGAATGGAGGTGTGTGAAGGCACAGAATGGAGGTGTGTGAAGTCATAGAATGGAGCTTAGTGAAGTCAGAATGGAGGTGTGTGAAGTCATAGAATGGAGGTGTGTGAAGTCAAAATGGAGGTGTGTGAAATCATAGAATGGAGGTGTGTGAAGTCACAGTATGGAGGTGTGTGAAGTCATAGAATGAAGCTGTGTGAAGTGAGAATTGAGGTGTGTGAAGTCACAGAATGGAGGTGTGTGAAGTCACAGAACGGAGGTGTGAAGTCATAGAAAGGAGGTGTGTGGAGTCATAGAATGGAGGTGTGTGAAGTCATAATGGATGTGTGTGAAGTCACAGAATTGAGGTTTGTGAAGTCACTGAATGGAGGTGTGTGAAGTCAAAGAATGGAGGTGTGTGAAGTCATAGAATGGAGGTGTGTGATCATTGAATGGATGTTTGTGAAGTAAGAATGAAGGTGTGTTAAGTCATAGAATGGAGGTGTGTGAAGGCACAGAATGGAGGTGTGTGAAGTCATAGAATGGAGCTGTGTGAAGTCATAATGGAAGTGTGTGAAGTCATAGAATGGAGGTGTGTGAACTCACAATGGAGGTGTGTGAAGTCAAAGAATGGAGGTGTGTGAAGTCATAGGAAGGAGTTGTGTGAAGTCATAGAATGGAGGTGTGTGAAGCCAGAATTGAGGTGTGTGAAGTCACAGAATTGAGGTGTGTGAACTCAGAATGGAGGTGTGTGAAGACACAGAATGGAGGTTTGTGAAGTCATAGAATGGAGGTGTGTGAAGTCATAGAATGGATGTTTCTGAAGTAGAATGAATGTGTGTGAAGTCACAGAATGGAGGTGTGTGAAGTCAAAATGGAGGTGTGCGAACTCATAAAATGGAGATGTGTGAAGTCATGGAATGGAGGAGTGTGAAGTCCAAAAATGGAGGTGTGTGAAGTTAAACAATGGTGGTGTGTGAAGTCACAGAATGGCGGTGTGTGAAGTCAACGAATGGAAGTGTGTGAAGTCAAAATGGAGGTGGGTGAAGTCACAGAATGGAGGTGTTTGAGGTCACAGAATGGAGCTGTGTGAAGTCATAGAATGGAGGTGTGTGAAGTCACAGAATGGAGATGTGTGAAGTCACAGAATGGCGGTGTTTGAAGTCACAGATTGGAGGTGTGTGAAGTCACTGAATGGAGGTGTGTGAACTCAGAATGGAGGTGTGTGAAGTCACAGAACGGAGATTTGTGAAGTCATAGAATGGAAGTGCGTGAACTCATAGAATGAATGTTTCTGAAGTAAGAATGAAGGTGTGTGAAGTCATAGAATGGATGTGTGTGAAGTCAAAATAGAGGTGTGTGAACTCATAGAATGGAGGTGTGAGATCTCATAGAATGGAGGTGTGTGAAGTCATGGAATGGAGGTGTGTGAAGTCAAAGAATGGAGGTGTGTGAAGTCAAACAATAAAGGTGTGTGAAGTCACAGAATGGAGGTGTGTGAAATCACAGAATGGAGGTGTGTGAAGTCAAAAAGGTGGTGTGTAGAGTCACAAATGGAGGTGTGTGAACTCATAGAATGGAGGTGTGTGAAGTCAAAGAATGGAGGTGTGTGAAGTCATCGAATGGAGGTGTGTGAAGTCATGGAATGGATGTGTGTGAAGTCACAGAGTGGAGGTGTGTGAAGTGAGAATGGAGTTGTGTGAAGTAAAGGAATGGAGGTGTGTGAAGTCACAATGGAGGTGTGTGAAGTCATAGAATGGAGGTATGTGAAGTCACAGAATGGAGGTGTGTGAAGTCATAGAATGGAGGTGTGTGAAATCATAGAATGGAGGTGTGGGAAATCAGAGAATGGAGCTGTGTGAAGTCAGAATGGAGATGTGCGAAGTCACAGAATGGAGGTGTGTGCAATCATTTTATGGAGCTATGTGAAGTCAGAATGGAGGTGTGTAAAGTCAAAGAATGGAGGTGTGTGAACTCATAATGGAGGTGTGTGAAGTCACAGAATCTAGGTGTGTGAAGTCATAGAATGGAGGTGTGGGAAGTCATAGAATGGAGGTGTGTGAACTCATAATGGAGGCGTGAGAAATCACAGAATTGTGGTGTGTGAAGTCACAGAATGTAGGTGTGTGAAGTCATAGAATGGAGGTGTGTGAAGTCAGAACGGAGGTGTGTGAACTCAGATTGGAGGTGTGGGAAGTCACAATGGAGGTGTGTAAATTTATAGAATGGAGGTGTGTGAAGTCACAGAATGGAGGGGTGTGAAGTCAAAGAATGGAGGTGTGTGAAGCCATAGAATGGAGGTGTGTGAAGTCATAGAATGGAGGGGTGTGAAGGCATAGAATGGAGGTGTGTGAAGTCACAGAATGAAGATGCGTTAAGTCACAGAATGGACGTTTGTGAACTCAGAATGTAGGTGTGTGAATTCACAGAATGGAGGTGTGTGAAGTCACAGAATGGAGTTGTGTGAAGTCACAGAATGGAGGTATGTGAACTCACAATGGAGGTGTGTGAAGTCATGGAATGGAGGTGTGTGAAGTCACAGAATGGAGGTGTGTGAAGTCATAGAATGGAGTTGTGTGAAGTCATAGAATGGATGTTTCTGAAGTAAGAATGAAGGTGTGTGAAGTCATAGAATGGAGGTGTGTGAAGTCAAAATGGATGTGTGTGAACTCATAGAATGAAGGTCTGAGAACGCATAGAATGGAGGTGTGTGAAGTCATGGAATAAAGGTGTGTGAAATCAAAGAATGCAGGTGTGTGAAGTCAAACAATAAAGGTGTGTGAAGTCACAGAATGGAGGTGTGTGAAATCACAGAATGGAGGTGTGTGAAGTCAAAAAGGTGCTGTGTAGAGTCACAAATGGAGGTGTGTGAACTCATAGAATGGAGGTGTGTGAAGTCAAAGAATGGAGGTGTGTGAAGTCATCGAATGGAGGTGTGTGAAGTCATGGAATGGAGGTGTGTGAAGGCACAGAATTGAGGTGTGTGAAGTCAAAGAATGGAGGTGTGTGAAGTCATAGAATGGAAGTGTGTGAAGTCATAGAATGCAGGTGTGTGAAGTCAGAATGGAGGTGTGCGAACTCATAAAATGGAGATGTGTGAAGTCATGGAATGTAGGTGTGTGAAGTCCAAAAATGGAGGTGTGTGAAGTCAAACAATGGTGGTGTGTGAAGTCACAGAATGGAGGTGTGTGAAGTCAAAGAATGGAAGTGTGTGAACTAAAACTGGAGGTGTGTGAAGTCACAGAATGAAGGTGTGTGAAGTCACAGAATGGAGGTGTGTGAAGTCATAGAATGGAGGTGTGTGAAGTCACAGAATGGAGGTTTGTGAAGTCACAGAATGGAGGTGAGTGAAGTCACAGAATGGAGGTGTGTGAAGTCAAAATGGAGGTGTGTGAACTCATAGAATGGAGGTGTGTGAACTCATAGAATGGAAGTGTGTGAAGTCATGGAATGGAGGTATGTGAAGTCAAAGAATGGAGGTGTGTGAAGTCATAGAATGGAGGTGTGTGAAGTCACAGAATGGAGGTGTGTAAAGTCACAGAATGGAGGTGTGTGAAGTCACAGAATGGAGGTGTGTGAAGTCACAGAATGGAGGTGTGTGAAGTCACAGAATGGAGGTGTGTGAAGTCAAAATGGAGGTGTGTGAACTCATAGAATGGAGGTGTGTGAACTCATAGAATGGAAGTGTGTGAAGTCTTGGAATGAAGGTGTGTGAAGTCACAGAATGGATGTGTGTGAAGTCATAGAATGGAGGTGAGTGAGGTCACAGAATGGAGGTGTGTGAAGTCACAGAATGGAGGTGTGTGAAGTCAAAATGGAGGTGTGTGAACTCATAGAATGGAGGTGTGTGAAATCATAGAATGGAGGTGTGTGAACTCATAGAATGGAGGTGTGTGAAGTCATGGAATGGAGGTGTGTGAAGTCACAGAATGGAAGTGTGTGAAGTCATAGAATGGAGGTGAGTGAGGTCACAGAATGGAGGTGTGTGAATTCACAGAATGGAGGTGTGTGAAGTCAAAATGGAGGTGTGTGAACTCATAGAATGGAGGTGTGTGAACTCATAGAATGGAGGTGTGTGAAGTCATGGAATGGAGGTGTGTGAAGTCAAAGAATGGAGGTGTGTGAACTCAAACAAAAATGGTGTGTATGGTCACAGAATGGAGGTGTGTGAAATCACAGAATGGAGGTGTGTGAAGTCAAAAAGATGGTGTGTACAGTCACAAATGAAAGTGTGTGAACTCGTAGAATGGAGGTGTGTGAAGTCAAAGAATGGAGGTGTGTGAAGTCATGGAATGGAGGTGTGTGAAGTCACAGAATGGAGGTGTGTGAAGTCATAGAATGGAGGTATGTGAAGTCATAGAATGGATGTTTCTGAAGTAAGAATGAAGGTGTGTGAAGTCATAGAATGGAGGTGTGTGAAGTCAAAATGGAGGTGTGTGAACTCATAGAATGAAGGTCTGAGAACTCATAGAATGGAGGTGTGTGAAGTCATGGAATAAAGGTGTGTGAAGTCAAAGAATGAAGCTGTGTGAAGTCAAACAATAAAGGTGTGTGAAGTCACAGAATGGAGGTGTGTGAAATCACAGAATGGAGGTGTGTGAAGTCAAAAAGGTGCTGTGTAGAGTCACAAATGGAGGTGTGTGAACTCATAGAATGGAGGTGTGTGAAGTCAAAGAATGGAGGTGTGTGAAGTCATCTAATGGAGGTGTGTGAAGTCATGGAATGGAGGTGTGTGAAGGCACAGAATGGAGGTGTGTGAAGTCATAGAATGGAGCTTAGTGAAGTCAGAATGGAGGTGTGTGAAGTCATAGAATGGAGGTGTGTGAAGTCAAAATGGAGGTGTGTGAAATCATAGAATGGAGGTGTGTGAAGTCACAGTATGGAGGTGTGTGAAGTCATAGAATGAAGCTGTGTGAAGTGAGAATTGAGGTGTGTGAAGTCACAGAATGGAGGTGTGTGAAGTCACAGAACGGAGGTGTGAAGTCATAGAAAGGAGGTGTGTGGAGTCATAGAATGGAGGTGTGTGAAGTCATAATGGATGTGTGTGAAGTCACAGAATGGAGGTTTGTGAAGTCACTGAATGGAGGTGTGTGAAGTCAAAGAATGGAGGTGTGTGAAGTCATAGAATGGAGGTGTGTGATCATTGAATGGATGTTTGTGAAGTAAGAATGAAGGTGTGTTAAGTCATAGAATGGAGGTGTGTGAAGGCACAGAATGGAGGTGTGTGAAGTCATAGAATGGAGCTGTGTGAAGTCATAATGGAAGTGTGTGAAGTCATAGAATGGAGGTGTGTGAACTCACAATGGAGGTGTGTGAAGTCAAAGAATGGAGGTGTGTGAAGTCATAGGAAGGAGTTGTGTGAAGTCATAGAATGGAGGTGTGTGAAGCCAGAATTGAGGTGTGTGAAGTCACAGAATTGAGGTGTGTGAACTCAGAATGGAGGTGTGTGAAGACACAGAATGGAGGTTTGTGAATTCATAGAATGGAGGTGTGTGAAGTCATAGAATGGATGTTTCTGAAGTAGAATGAATGTGTGTGAAGTCACAGAATGGAGGTGTGTGAAGTCAAAATGGAGGTGTGCGAACTCATAAAATGGAGATGTGTGAAGTCATGGAATGGAGGAGTGTGAGGTCCAAAAATGGAGGTGTGTGAAGTTAAACAATGGTGGTGTGTGAAGTCACAGAATGGCGGTGTGTGAAGTCAACGAATGGAAGTGTGTGAAGTCAAAATGGAGGTGGGTGAAGTCACAGAATGGAGGTGTGTGAGGTCACAGAATGGAGCTGTGTGAAGTCATAGAATGGAGGTGTGTGAAGTCACAGAATGGAGATGTGTGAAGTCACAGAATGGCGGTGTTTGAAGTCACAGATTGGAGGTGTGTGAAGTCACTGAATGGAGGTGTGTGAACTCACAATGGAGGTGTGTGAAGTCCCAGAATGGAGGTGTGTGAAGTCAAACAATAAAGGTGTGTCAAGTCACAGAATGGAGGTCTGTGAAGTCATAGAATGGAGGTGTGTTAAGTCACAGAATGGAGGTGTGTGAACTCAGAGAATAGAGGTGTGTGAACTCAGAATGGAGGTGTGTGAAGTCACAGAACGGAGATTTGTGAAGTCATAGAATGGAAGTGCGTGAACTCATAGAATGAATGTTTCTGAAGTAAGAATGAAGGTGTGTGAAGTCATAGAATGGATGTGTGTGAAGTCAAAATAGAGGTGTGTGAACTCATAGAATGGAGGTGTGAGATCTCATAGAATGGAGGTGTGTGAAGTCATGGAATGGAGGTGTGTGAAGTCAAAGAATGGAGGTGTGTGAAGTCAAACAATAAAGGTGTGTGAAGTCACAGAATGGAGGTGTGTGAAATCACAGAATGGAGGTGTGTGAAGTCAAAAAGGTGGTGTGTAGAGTCACAAATGGAGGTGTGTGAACTCATAGAATGGAGGTGTGTGAAGTCAAAGAATGGAGGTGTGTGAAGTCATCGAATGGAGGTGTGTGAAGTCATGGAATGGAGGTGTGTGAAGTCACAGAGTGGAGGTGTGTGAAGTCAGAATGGAGTTGTGTGAAGTAAAGGAATGGAGGTGTGTGAAGTCACAATGGAGGTGTGTGAAGTCATAGAATGGAGGTATGTGAAGTCACAGAATGGAGGTGTGTGAAGTCATAGAATGGAGGTGTGTGAAATCATAGAATGGAGGTGTGGGAAATCAGAGAATGGAGCTGTGTGAAGTCAGAATGGAGATGTGCGAAGTCACAGAATGGAGGTGTGTGCAATCATTTTATGGAGCTATGTGAAGTCAGAATGGAGGTGTGTAAAGTCAAAGAATGGAGGTGTGTGAACTCATAATGGAGGTGTGTGAAGTCACAGAATCTAGGTGTGTGAAGTCATAGAATGGAGGTGTGGGAAGTCATAGAATGGAGGTGTGTGAACTCATAATGGAGGCGTGAGAAATCACAGAATTGTGGTGTGTGAAGTCACAGAATGGAGGTGTGTGAAGTCATAGAATGGAGGTGTGTGAAGTCAGAACGGAGGTGTGTGAACTCAGATTGGAGGTGTGGGAAGTCACAATGGAGGTGTGTAAATTTATAGAATGGAGGTGTGTGAAGTCACAGAATGGAGGGGTGTGAAGTCAAAGAATGGAGGTGTGTGAAGCCATAGAATGGAGGTGTGTGAAGTCATAGAATGGAGGGGTGTGAAGTCCAAAAATGGAGGTGTGTGAAGTCAAACAATGGTGGTGTGTGAAGTCACAGAATGGAGGTGTGTGAAGTCAAAGAATGGAAGTGTGTGAACTAAAACTGGAGGTGTGTGAAGTCACAGAATGAAGGTGTGTGAAGTCACAGAATGGAGGTGTGTGAAGTCATAGAATGGAGGTGTGTGAAGTCACAGAATGGAGGTTTGTGAAGTCACAGAATGGAGGTGAGTGAAGTCACAGAATGGAGGTGTGTGAAGTCAAAATGGAGGTGAGTGAACTCATAGAATGGAGGTTTGTGAACTCATAGAATGGAAGTGTGTGAAGTCATGGAATGGAGGTATGTGAAGTCAAAGAATGGAGGTGTGTGAAGTCATAGAATGGAGGTGTGTGAAGTCACAGAATGGAGGTGTGTAAAGTCACAGAATGGAGGTGTGTGAAGTCACAGAATGGAGGTGTGTGAAGTCACAGAATGGAGGTGTGTGAAGTCACAGAATGGAGGTGTGTGAAGTCACAGAATGGAGGTTTGTGAAGTCATAGAATGGAGGTGTGTGAAGTCATAGAATGGATGTTTCTGAAGTAGAATGAAGGTGTGTGAAGTCACAGAATGGAGGTGTGTGAAGTCAAAATGGAGGTGTGTGAACTCATAAAATGGAGATGTGTGAAGTCATGGAATGGAGGAGTGTGAAGTCCAAAAATGGAGGTGTGTGAAGTTAAACAATGGTGGTGTGTGAAGTCACAGAATGGCGGTGTGTGAAGTCAACGAATGGAAGTGTGTGAAGTCAAAATGGAGGTGGGTGAAGTCACAGAATGGAGGTGTGTGAGGTCACAGAATGGAGCTGTGTGAAGTCATAGAATGGAGGTGTGTGAAGTCACAGAATGGAGATGTGTGAAGTCACAGAATGGCGGTGTTTGAAGTCACAGATTGGAGGTGTGTGAAGTCACTGAATGGAGGTGTGTGAACTCACAATGGAGGTGTGTGAAGTCCCAGAATGGAGGTGTGTGAAGTCAAACAATAAAGGTGTGTCAAGTCACAGAATGGAGGTCTGTGAAGTCATAGAATGGAGGTGTGTTAAGTCACAGAATGGAGGTGTGTGAACTCAGAGAATAGAGGTGTGTGAACTCAGAATGGAGGTGTGTGAAGTCACAGAATCTAGGTGTGTGAAGTCATAGAATGGAGGTGTGGGAAGTCATAGAATGGAGGTGTGTGAACTCATAATGGAGGCGTGAGAAATCACAGAATTGTGGTGTGTGAAGTCACAGAATGGAGGTGTGTGAAGTCATAGAATGGAGGTGTGTGAAGTCAGAACGGAGGTGTGTGAACTCAGATTGGAGGTGTGGGAAGTCACAATGGAGGTGTGTAAATTTATAGAATGGAGGGGTGTGAAGTCATAGAATGGAGGTGTGTGAAGTCACAGAATGAAGATGCGTTAAGTCACAGAATGGACGTTTGTGAACTCCGAATGTAGGTGTGTGAATTCACAGAATGGAGGTGTGGGAAGTCAAAGAATGGAAGTGTGTGAAGTCATGGAATGGAGGTATGTGAAGTCAAAGAATGGAGGTGTGTGAAGTCATAGAATGGAGGTGTGTGAAGTCACAGAATGGAGGTGTGTAAAGTCACAGAATGGAGGTGTGTGAAGTCAAAATGGAGGTGTGTGAACTCATAGAATGGAGGTGTGTGAACTCATAGAATGGAAGTGTGTGAAGTCTTGGAATGAAGGTGTGTGAAGTCACAGAATGGAGGTGTGTGAAGTCATAGAATGGAGGTGAGTGAGGTCACAGAATGGAGGTGTGTGAAGTCACAGAATGGAGGTGTGTGAAGTCAAAATGGAGGTGTGTGAACTCATAGAATGGAGGTGTGTGAACTCATAGAATGGAGGTGTGTGAAGTCATGGAATGGAGGTGTGTGAAGTCAAAGAATGGAGGTGTGTGAACTCAAACAAAAATGGTGTGTATAGTCACAGAATGGAGGTGTGTGAAATCACAGAATGGAGGTGTGTGAAGTCAAAAAGATGGTGTGTACAGTCACAAATGAAAGTGTGTGAACTCGTAGAATGGAGGTGTGTGAAGTCAAAGAATGGAAGTGTGTAGTCATGGAATGGAGGTGTGTGAAGTCACAGAATGGAGGTGTGTGAAGTCATAGAATGGAGGTATGTGAAGTCATAGAATGGATGTTTCTGAAGTAAGAATGAAGGTGTGTGAAGTCATAGAATGGAGGTGTGTGAAGTCAAAATGGAGGTGTGTGAACTCATAGAATGAAGGTCTTAGAACTCATAGAATGGAGGTGTGTGAAGTCATGGAATAAAGGTGTGTGAAGTCAAAGAATGCAGCTTTGTGAAGTCAAACAATAAAGGTATGTGAAGTCACAGAATGGAGGTGGGTGAAATCACAGAATGGAGGTGTGTGAAGTCAAAAAGGTGCTGTGTAGAGTCACAAATGGAGGTGTGTGAACTCATAGAATGGAGGTGTGTGAAGTCAAAGAATGGAGGTGTGTGAAGTCATCGAATGGAGGTGTGTGAAGTCATGGAATGGAGTTGTGTGAAGGCACAGAATGGAGGTGTGTGAAGTCATAGAATGGAGCTTAGTGAAGTCAGAATGGAGGTGTGTGAAGTCATAGAATGGAGGTGTGTGAAGTCACAATGGAGGTGTGTGAAATCATAGAATGGATGTGTGTGAAGTCACAGTATGGAGGTGTGTGAAGTCATAGAATGAATCTGTGTGAAGTGAGAATTGAGGTGTGTGAAGTCACAGAATGGAGGTGGGTGAACTCAGAATGGAGGTGTGTGAAGTCACAGAACGGAGGTGTGAAGTCATAGAATGGAGGTGTGTGAAGTCATAGAATGGAGGTGTGTGAAGTCATAATGGAGGTGTGTGAAGTCACAGAATTGAGGTGTGTGAAGTCACTGAATGGAGGTGTGTGAAGTCAAAGAATGGAGGTGTGTGAAGTCATAGAATGGAGGTGTGTGAAGTCATAGAATGGATGTTTGTGAAGTAAGAATGAAGGTGTGTTAAGTCATAGAATGGAGGTGTGTGAAGGCACAGAATGGAGGTGTGTGAAGTCATAGAATGGAGCTGTGTGAAGTCATAATGGAGGTGTGTGAAGTCATAGAATGGAGGTGTGTGAACTCACAATGGAGGTGTGTGAAGTCAAAGAATGGAGGTGTGTGAAGTCATAGAAAGGAGTTGTGTGAAGTCATAGAATGGAGGTGTGTGAAGCCAGAATTGAGGTGTGTGAAGTCACAGAATTGGGGTGTGTGAACTCAGAATGGAGGTGTGTGAAGACACAGAAAGGAGGTTTGTGAAGTCATAGAATGGAGGTGTGTGAAGTCATAGAATGGATGTTTCTGAAGTAGAATGAAGGTGTGTGAAGTCACAGAATGGAGGTGTGTGAAGTCAAAATGGAGGTGTGCGAACTCATAAAATGGAGATGTGTGAAGTCATGGAATGGAGGAGTGTGAAGTCCAAAAATGGAGGTGTGTGAAGTTAAACAATGGTGGTGTGTGAAGTCACAGAATGGCGGTGTGTGAAGTCAACGAATGGAAGTGTGTGAAGTCAAAATGGAGGTGGGTGAAGTCACAGAATGGAGGTGTGTGAGGTCACAGAATGGAGCTGTGTGAAGTCATAGAATGGAGGTGTGTGAAGTCACAGAATGGAGATGTGTGAAGTCACAGAATGGCGGTGTTTGAATTCACAGATTGGAGGTGTGTGAAGTCACTGAATGGAGGTGTGTGAACTCACAATGGAGGTGTGTGAAGTCCCAGAATGGAGGTGTGTGAAGTCAAACAATAAAGGTGTGTCAAGTCACAGAATGCAGGTCTGTGAAGTCATAGAATGGAGGTGTGTTAAGTCACAGAATGGAGGTGTGTGAACTCAGAGAATGGAGGTGTGTGAACTCAGAATGGAGGTGTGTGAAGTCACAGAACAGAGATTTGTGAAGTCATAGAATGGAAGTGCGTGAACTCATAGAATGAATGTTTCTGAAGTAAGATTGAAGGTGTGTGAAGTCATAGAATGGAGGTGTGTGAAGTCAAAATAGAGGTATGTGAACTCATAGAATGGAGCTGTGAGATCTCATAGAATGGAGGTGTGTGAAGTCATGGAATGGAGGTGTGTGAAGTCATGGAATGGAGGTGTGTGAAGTCAAAGAATGGAGGTGTGTGAAGTCAAACAATAAAGGTGTGTGAAGTCACAGAATGGAGGTGTGTGAAATCACAGAATAGAGGTGTGTGAAGTCAAAAAGGTGGTGTGTAGAGTCACAAATGGAGGTGTGTGAACTCATAGAATGGAGGTGTGTGAAGTCAAAGAATGGAGGTGTGTGAAGTCATCGAATGGAGGTGTGTGAAGTCATGGAATGGAGGTGTGTGAAGTCACAGAGTGGAGGTGTGTGAAGTCAGAATGGAGTTGTGTGAAGTCAAGGAATGGAGGTGTGTGAAGTCATAGAATGGAGGTGTGTGAAATCATAGAATGGAGGTGTGGGAAATCAGAGAATGGAGCTGTGTGAAGTCAGAATGGAGATGTGCGAAGTCACAGAATGGAGGTGTGTGCAATCATTTTATGGAGCTATGTGAAGTCAGAATGGAGGTGTGTAAAGTCAAAGAATGGAGGTGTGTGAACTCAGAATGGAGGTGTGTGAAGTCACAGAATCTAGGTGTGTGAAGTCATAGAATGGAGCTGTGGGAAGTCATAGAATGGAGGTGTGTGAACTCATAATGGAGGCGTGAGAAATCACAGAATTGTGGTGTGTGAAGTCACAGAATGGAGGTGTGTGAAGTCATAGAATGGAGGTGTGTGAAGTCAGAACGGAGGTGTGTGAACTCAGATTGGAGGTGTGGGAAGTCACAATGGAGGTGTGCAAATTTATAGAATGGAGGTGTGTGAAGTCACAGAATGGAGGGGTGTGAAGTCAAAGAATGGAGGTGTGTGAAGTCATAGAATGGAGGTGTGTGAAGTCATAGAATGGAGGGGTGTGAAGTCATAGAATGGAGGTGTGTGAAGTCACAGAATGAAGGTGCGTTAAGTCACAGAATGGAAGTATGTGAACTCTGAATGTAGGTGTGTGAAGTCACAGAATGGAGGTGTGGGAAGTCATAGAATGGAGTTGTGTGAAGTCATAGAATGGATGTTTGTGAAGTAAGAATGAAGGTGTGTTAAGTCATAGAATGGAGGTGTGTGAAGGCACAGAATGGAGGTGTGTGAAGTCACAGAATGGAGGTGTGTGAAGTCACAGAATGGAGGTATGTGAAGTCAAAATGGAGGTGTGTGAACTCATAGAATGGAGGTGTGTGAACTCATAGAATGGAGGTGTGAGAAGTCATGGAATGGAGGTGTGTGAAGTCAAAATGGAGGTGTGTGAACTCATAGAATGGAGGTGTGTGAACTCATAGAATGGAGGTGTGAGAAGTCATGGAATGGAGGTGTGTGAAGTCAATGAATGGAGGTGTGTGAAGTCAAACAATAAAGGTGTGTGAAGTCACAGAATGGAGGTGTGTGAAATCACAGAATGGAGGTGTGTGAAGTCAAAAAGGTGTTGTGTAGAGTCACAAATGGAGGTGTGTGAACTCATAGAATGGAGGTGTGTGAAGTCAAAGAATGGAGGTGTGTGAAGTCATCGAATGGAGGTGTGTGAAGTCATGGAATGGAGGTGTGTGAAGTCACAGAATGGAGGTGTGTGAAGTCAGAATGGAGTTGTGTGAAGTCATAGAATGGAGGTGTGTGAAGTCAGAATGGAGGTGTTTGAAGTCATAGAATTGAGGTGTGTGAAGTCAGAATGGAGGTGTGTGAACTCATGGAATGGAGAGTGTGAAGTCACAATTGAGGTGTGTGAAGTCACAGAATGGAGGTGTGTGAAGTCATAGAATGGAGGTGTGTGAAGGCACAGAATGGAGGTGTGTGAAGTCATAGAATGCAGCTGTGTGAAGTCAGAATGTAGGTGTGTGAAGACACAGAATGGAGGTGTGTGAACTCAGAATGGAGGTGTGTGAAGTCACAGAATGGAGGTGGGTTAAGTCACAGAACGGAGGTGTTGGAACTCAGAATGGAGGTGTGTGAAGTCACAGAATGGAGGTGTGTGAAGACATAGAATGGAGGTGTGTGAAATCATAGAATGGAGGTGTGGGAAGTCAGAGAATGGAGCTGTGTGAAGTCCGAATGGAGGTGTGCGAAGTCACAGAATGGAGGTGTGTGAAGTTATTTTATGGAGCTCTGTGAAGTCAGAACAGAGGTGTGTGAACTCAGATTGGAGGTGTGGGAAGTCACAATGGAGGTGTGTGAAGTTATAGAATGGAGGTGTTTGAAGTCACAGAATGGAGGGGTGTGAAGTCAAAGACTGGAGGTGTGTGAAGTCATAGAATGAAGGTGTGTGAAGTCATAGAATGGAGGTGTGTGAAGCCATAGAATGGAGGTGTGTGAAGTCACAGAATGAAGGTGCGTTAAGTCACAGAATCGAGGTTTGTGAACTCAAAATTGAGGTGTGTGAAGTCACGGAACGAAGGTGTGTTAAGTCACAGAACGGAGGTGTGTGAACTCAGAATGGAGGTGTGTGAATTCCCAGAATTGAGGTGTGGGAAGTCATAGAATGGAGGTGTGTGAAGTCACAGAATGGAGGTGTGCGAAGTCACAGAATGGAAGTGTGTGAAGTCACAGAATGGAGGTGTGTGAACTCACAATGGAGGTGTGTGAAGTCACAGAATGGAAGTGTGTGAAGTCACAGAATGGAGGTGTGTGAACTGACAATGAAGGTGTGTGAAGTCAAAGAATGGAGGTGTGTGAAGTCATAGAATGGAAGTGTGTAAAGTCATAGAATGCAGGTGTGTGAAGTCAAAATGGAGGTGTGCGAACTCATAAACTGGAGATGTGTGAAGTCATGGAATGTAGGTGTGTGAAGTCCAAAAATGGAGGTGTGTGAAGTCACACAATGGTGGTGTGTGAAGTCACAGAATGGAGGTGTGTGAAGTCAAAGAATGGAAGTGTGTGAAGTAAAACAGGAGGTGTGTGAAGTCACAGAATGAAGGTGTGTGAAGTCACAGAATGGAGGTGTGTGAAGTCATAGAATGGAGGTGTGTGAAGTCACAGAATGGAGGTGTGTGAAGTCACAGAATGGGGTGAGTGAAGTCACAGAATGGAGGTGTGTGAAGTCAAAATGGAGGTGTGTGAACTCATAGAATGGAGGTGTGTGAACTCATAGAATGGAAGTGTGTGAAGTCATGGAATGGAGGTGTGTGAAGTCACAGAATGGAGGTGTGTAAAGTCACAGAATGGAGGTGTGTGAAGTCACAGAATGGAGGTGTGTAAAGTCACAGAATGGAGGTGTGTGAAGTCACAGAATGGAGGTGTGTGAAGTCACAGAATGGAGGTGTGTGAAGTCAAAATGGAGGTGTGTGAACTCATAGAATGGAGGTGTGTGAACTCATAGAATGGAAGTGTGTGAAGTCATGGAATGAAGGTGTGTGAAGTCACAGAATGGAGGTGTGTGAAGTCATAGAATGGAGGTGAGTGAAGTCACAGAATGGAGGTGTGTGAAGTCACAGAATGGAGGTGTGTAAAGTCACAGAATGGAGGTGTGTGAAGTCACAGAATGGAGGTGTGTGAAGTCACAGAATGGAGGTGTGTGAAGTCAAAATGGAGGTGTGTGAACTCATAGAATGGAGGTGTGTGAACTCATAGAATGGAAGTGTGTGAAGTCATGGAATGAAGGTGTGTGAAGTCACAGAATGGAGGTGTGTGAAGTCATAGAATGGAGGTGAGTGAAGTCACAGAATGGAGGTGTGTGAAGTCACAGAATGGAGGTGTGTGAAGTCACAGAATGGAGGTGTGTGAAGTCAAAATGGAGGTGTGTGAACTCATAGAATGGAGGTGTGTGAACTCATAGAATGGAGGTGTGTGAAGTCATGGAATGGAGGTGTGTGAAGTCAAAGAATGGAGGTGTGTGAAGTCAAACAAAAATGGTGTGTATAGTCACAGAATGGAGGTGTGTGAAATCACAGAATGGAGGTGTGTGAAGTCAAAAAGATGGTGTGTACAGTCACAAATGGAGGTGTGTGAACTCGTAGAATGGAGGTGTGTGAAGTCAAAGAATGGAGGTGTGTGAAGTCATGGAATGGAGGTGTGTGAAGTCACAGAATGGAAGTGTGTGAAGTCATAGAATGGAGTTGTGTGAAGTCATAGAATGGATGTTTCTGAAGTAAGAATGAAGGTGTGTGAAGTCATAGAATGGAGGTGTGTGAAGTCAAAATGGAGGTGTGTGAACTCATAGAATGAAGGTCTGAGAACGCATAGAATGGAGGTGTGTCAAGTCATGGAATAAAGGTGTGTGAAATCAAAGAATGCAGGTGTGTGAAGTCAAACAATAAAGGTGTGTGAAGTCACAGAAAGGAGGTGTGTGAAATCACAGAATGGAGGTGTGTGAAATCAAAAAGGTGCTGTGTAGAGTCACAAATGGAGGTGTGTGAACTCATAGAATGGAGGTGTGTGAAGTCAAAGAATGGAGGTGTGTGAAGTCATCGAATGGAGGTGTGTGAAGTCATGGAATGGAGGTGTGTGAAGGCACAGAATGGAGGTGTGTGAAGTCAAAGAATGGAGGTGTGTGAAGTCATAGAATGGAAGTGTGTGCAGTCATAGAATGCAGGTGTGTGAAGTCAAAATGGAGGTGTGCGAACTCATAAACTGGAGATGTGTGAAGTCATGGAATGTAGGTGTGTGAAGTCCAAAAATGGAGGTGTGTGAAGTCAAACAATGGTGGTGTGTGAAGTCACAGAATGGAGGTGTGTGAAGTCAAAGAATGTAAGTGTGTGAAGTAAAAATGGAGGTGTGTGAAGTCACAGAATGAAGGTGTGTGAAGTCACAGAATGGAGGTGTGTGAAGTCATAGAATGGAGGTGTGTGAAGTCACAGAATGGAGGTGTGTGAAGTCACAGAATGGGGTGAGTGAAGTCACAGAATGGAGGTTTGTGAAGTCAAAATGGAGGTGTGTGAACTCATAGAATGGAGGTGTGTGAACTCATAGAATGGAAGTGTGTGAAGTCATGGAATGGAGGTGTGTGAAGTCAAAGAATGGAGGTGTGTGAAGTCATAGAATGGAGGTGTGTGAAGTCACAGAATGGAGGTGTGTAAAGTCACAGAATGGAGGTGTGTGAAGTCACAGAATGGAGGTGTGTGAAGTCACAGAATGGAGGTGTGTGAAGTCAAAATGGAGGTGTGTGAACTCATAGAATGGAGGTGTGTGAACTCATAGAATGGAAGTGTGTGAAGTCATGGAATGAAGGTGTGTGAAGTCACAGAATGGAGGTGTGTGAAGTCATAGAATGGAGGTGAGTGAAGTCACAGAATGGAGGTGTGTGAAGTCACAGAATGGAGGTGTGTGAAGTCATAGAATGGAGGTGTGTGAAGGCACAGAATGAAGGTGTGTGAAGTCATAGAATGCAGCTGTGTGAAGTCAGAATGTAGGTGTGTGAAGACACAGAATGGAGGTGTGTGAACTCAGAATGGAGGTGTGTGAAGTCACAGAATGGAGGTGTGTTAAGTCACAGAACGGAGGTGTTGGAACTCAGAATGGAGGTGTGTGAAGTCACAGAATGGAGGTGTGTGAAGACATAGATTGGAGGTGTTTGAAATCATAGAATGGAGGTGTGGGAAGTCAGAGAATTGAGCTGTGTGAAGTCAGAATGGAGGTGTGCGAAGTCACAGAATGGAGGTGTGTGAAGTTATTTTATGGAGCTCTGTGAAGTCAGAACAGAGGTGTGTGAACTCAGATTGGAGGTGTGGGAAGTCACAATGGAGGTGTGTGAAGTTATAGAATGGAGGTGTTTGAAGTCACAGAATGGAGGGGTGTGAAGTCAAAGACTGGAGGTTTGTGAAGTCATAGAATGAAGGTGTGTGAAGTCATAGAATGGAGGTGTGTGAAGTCATAGAATGGAGGTGTGTGAAGTCACAGAATGAAGGTGCGTTAAGTCACAGAATCGAGGTTTGTGAACACAAAATGGAGGTGTGTGAAGTCACGGAACGAAGGTGTGTTAAGTCACAGAACGGAGGTGTGTGAACTCAGAATGGAGGTGTGTGAATTCCCAGAATTGAGGTGTGGGAAGTCATAGAATTGAGGTGTGAAGTCACAGAATGGAGATGTGTGAATTCATAGAATATAGGTGTGTGAAGTCATAGAATGGAGGTGTGTGAAGTCACAGAATGGAGGTGTGCGAAGTCACAGAATGGAAGTGTGTGAAGTCACAGAATGGAGGTGTGTGAACTCACAATGGAGGTGTGTGAAGTCACAGAATGGAAGTGTGTGAAGTCACAGAATGGAGGTGTGTGAACTGACAATGAAGGTGTGTGAAGTCAAAGAATGGAGGTGTGTGAAGTCATAGAATGGAAGTGTGTGAAGTCATAGAATGCAGGTGTGTGAAGTCAAAATGGAGGTGTGCGAACTCATAAACTGGAGATGTGTGAAGTCATGGAATGTAGGTGTGTGAAGTCCAAAAATGGAGGTGTGTGAAGTCAAACAATGGTGGTGTGTGAAGTCAAAGAATGGAGGTGTGTGAAGTCAAAGAATGGAAGTGTGTGAAGTAAAACAGGAGGTGTGTGAAGTCACAGAATGAAGGTGTGTGAAGTCACAGAATGGAGGTGTGTGAAGTCATAGAATGGAGGTGTGTGAAGTCACAGAATGGAGGTGTGTGAAGTCACAGAATGGGGTGAGTGAAGTCACAGAATGGAGGTGTGTGAAGTCAAAATGGAGGTGTGTGAACTCATAGAATGGAAGTGTGTGAACTCATAGAATGGAAGTGTGTGAAGTCATGGAATGGAGGTGTGCGAAGTCACAGAATGGAGGTGTGTAAAGTCACAGAATGGAGGTGTGTGAAGTCACAGAATGGAGGTGTGTGAAGTCACAGAATGGAGGTGTGTGAAGTCACAGAATGGAGGTGTGTGAAGTCACAGAATGGAGGTGTGTGAAGTCACAGAATGGAGGTGTGTGAAGTCAAAATGGAGGTGTGTGAACTCATAGAATGGAGGTGTGTGAACTCATAGAATGGAAGTGTGTGAAGTCATGGAATGAAGGTGTGTGAAGTCACAGAATGGAGGTGTGTGAAATCATAGAATGGAGGTGAGTGAAGTCACAGAATGGAGGTGTGTGAAGTCACAGAATGGAGGTGTGTAAAGTCACAGAATGGAGGTGTGTGAAGTCACAGAATGGAGGTGTGTGAAGTCACAGAATGGAGGTGTGTGAAGTCAAAATGGAGGTGTGTGAACTCATAGAATGGAGGTGTGTGAACTCATAGAATGGAAGTGTGTGAAGTCATGGAATGAAGGTGTGTGAAGTCACAGAATGGAGGTGTGTGAAGTCATAGAATGGAGGTGAGTGAAGTCACAGAATGGAGGTGTGTGAAGTCACAGAATGGAGGTGTGTGAAGTCACAGAATGGAGGTGTGTGAAGTCAAAATGGAGGTGTGTGAACTCATAGAATGGAGGTGTGTGAACTCATAGAATGGAGGTGTGTGAAGTCATGGAATGGAGGTGTGTGAAGTCAAAGAATGGAGGTGTGTGAAGTCAAACAAAAATGGTGTGTATAGTCACAGAATGGAGGTGTGTGAAATCACAGAATGGAGGTGTGTGAAGTCAAAAAGATGGTGTGTACAGTCACAAATGGAGGTGTGTGAACTCGTAGAATGGAGGTGTGTGAAGTCATAGAATGCAGGTGTGTGAAGTCAAAATGGAGGTGTGCGAACTCATAAACTGGAGATGTGTGAAGTCATGGAATGTAGGTGTGTGAAGTCCAAAAATGGAGGTGTGTGAAGTCAAACAATGGTGGTGTGTGAAGTCAAAGAATGGAGGTGTGTGAAGTCAAAGAATGGAAGTGTGTGAAGTAAAACAGGAGGTGTGTGAAGTCACAGAATGAAGGTGTGTGAAGTCACAGAATGGAGGTGTGTGAAGTCATAGAATGGAGGTGTGTGAAGTCACAGAATGGAGGTGTGTGAAGTCACAGAATGGGGTGAGTGAAGTCACAGAATGGAGGTGTGTGAAGTCAAAATGGAGGTGTGTGAACTCATAGAATGGAAGTGTGTGAACTCATAGAATGGAAGTGTGTGAAGTCATGGAATGGAGGTGTGCGAAGTCACAGAATGGAGGTGTGTAAAGTCACAGAATGGAGGTGTGTGAAGTCACAGAATGGAGGTGTGTGAAGTCACAGAATGGAGGTGTGTGAAGTCACAGAATGGAGGTGTGTAAAGTCACAGAATGGAGGTGTGTGAAGTCACAGAATGGAGGTGTGTGAAGTCACAGAATGGAGGTGTGTGAAGTCAAAATGGAGGTGTGTGAACTCATAGAATGGAGGTGTGTGAACTCATAGAATGGAAGTGTGTGAAGTCATGGAATGAAGGTGTGTGAAGTCACAGAATGGAGGTGTGTGAAATCATAGAATGGAGGTGAGTGAAGTCACAGAATGGAGGTGTGTGAAGTCACAGAATGGAGGTGTGTAAAGTCACAGAATGGAGGTGTGTGAAGTCACAGAATGGAGGTGTGTGAAGTCACAGAATGGAGGTGTGTGAAGTCAAAATGGAGGTGTGTGAACTCATAGAATGGAGGTGTGTGAACTCATAGAATGGAAGTGTGTGAAGTCATGGAATGAAGGTGTGTGAAGTCACAGAATGGAGGTGTGTGAAGTCATAGAATGGAGGTGAGTGAAGTCACAGAATGGAGGTGTGTGAAGTCACAGAATGGAGGTGTGTGAAGTCACAGAATGGAGGTGTGTGAAGTCAAAATGGAGGTGTGTGAACTCATAGAATGGAGGTGTGTGAACTCATAGAATGGAGGTGTGTGAAGTCATGGAATGGAGGTGTGTGAAGTCAAAGAATGGAGGTGTGTGAAGTCAAACAAAAATGGTGTGTATAGTCACAGAATGGAGGTGTGTGAAATCACAGAATGGAGGTGTGTGAAGTCAAAAAGATGGTGTGTACAGTCACAAATGGAGGTGTGTGAACTCGTAGAATGGAGGTGTGTGAAGTCAAAGAATGGAGGTGTGTGAAGTCATGGAATGGAGGTGTGTGAAGTCACAGAATGGAGGTGTGTGAAGTCATAGAATGGAGTTGTGTGAAGTCATAGAATGGATGTTTCTGAAGTAAGAATGAAGGTGTGTGAAGTCATAGAATGGAGGTGTGTGAAGTCAAAATGGAGGTGTGTGAACTCATAGAATGAAGGTCTGAGAACGCATAGAATGGAGGTGTGTGAAGTCATGGAATAAAGGTGTGTGAAATCAAAGAATGCAGGTGTGTGAAGTCAAACAATAAAGGCTTGTGAAGTCACAGAATGGAGGTGTGTGAAATCACAGAATGGAGGTGTGTGAAATCAAAAAGGTGCTGTGTAGAGTCACAAATGGAGGTGTGTGAACTCATAGAATGGAGGTGTGTGAAGTCAAAGAATGGAGGTGTGTGAAGTCATCGAATGGAGGTGTGTGAAGTCATGGAATGGAGGTGTGTGAAGGCACAGAATGGAGGTGTGTGAAGTCAAAGAATGGAGGTGTGTGAAGTCATAGAATGGAAGTGTGTGAAATCATAGAATGCAGGTGTGTGAAGTCAAAATGGAGGTGTGCGAACTCATAAACTGGAGATGTGTGAAGTCATGGAATGTAGGTGTGTGAAGTCCAAAAATGGAGGTGTGTGAAGTCAAACAATGGTGGTGTGTGAAGTCACAGAATGGAGGTGTGTGAAGTCAAAGAATGTAAGTGTGTGAAGTAAAACTGGAGGTGTGTGAAGTCACAGAATGAAGGTGTGTGAAGTCACAGAATGGAGGTGTGTGAAGTCATAGAAGGGAGGTGTGTGAAGTCACAGAATGGAGGTGTGTGAAGTCACAGAATGGGGTGAGTGAAGTCACAGAATGGAGGTTTGTGAAGTCAAAATGGAGGTGTGTGAACTCATAGAATGGAAGTGTGTGAACTCATAGAATGGAAGTGTGTGAAGTCATGGAATGGAGGTGTGCGAAGTCACAGAATGGAGGTGTGTAAAGTCACAGAATGGAGGTGTGTGAAGTCACAGAATGGAGGTGTGTGAAGTCACAGAATGGAGGTGTGTGAAGTCACAGAATGGAGGTGTGTAAAGTCACAGAATGGAGGTGTGTGAAGTCACAGAATGGAGGTGTGTGAAGTCACAGAATGGAGGTGTGTGAAGTCAAAATGGAGGTGTGTGAACTCATAGAATGGAGGTGTGTGAACTCATAGAATGGAAGTGTGTGAAGTCATGGAATGAAGGTGTGTGAAGTCACAGAATGGAGGTGTGTGAAATCATAGAATGGAGGTGAGTGAAGTCACAGAATGGAGGTGTGTGAAGTCACAGAATGGAGGTGTGTAAAGTCACAGAATGGAGGTGTGTGAAGTCACAGAATGGAGGTGTGTGAAGTCACAGAATGGAGGTGTGTGAAGTCAAAATGGAGGTGTGTGAACTCATAGAATGGAGGTGTGTGATCTCATAGAATGGAAGTGTGTGAAGTCATGGAATGAAGGTGTGTGAAGTCACAGAATGGAGGTGTGTGAAGTCATAGAATGGAGGTGAGTGAAGTCACAGAATGGAGGTGTGTGAAGTCACAGAATGGAGGTGTGTGAAGTCACAGAATGGAGGTGTGTGAAGTCAAAATGGAGGTGTGTGAACTCATAGAATGGAGGTGTGTGAACTCTTAGAATGGAGGTGTGTGAAGTCATGGAATGGAGGTTTGTGAAGTCAAAGAATGGAGGTGTGTGAAGTCAAACAAAAATGGTGTGTATAGTCACAGAATGGAGGTGTGTGAAATCACAGAATGGAGGTGTGTGAAGTCAAAAAGATGGTGTGTACAGTCACAAATGGAGGTGTGTGAACTCGTAGAATGGAGGTGTGTGAAGTCAAAGAATGGAGGTGTGTGAAGTCATGGAATGGAGGTGTGTGAAGTCACAGAATGGAGGTGTGTGAAGTCATAGAATGGAGTTGTGTGAAGTCATAGAATGGATGTTTCTGAAGTAAGAATGAAGGTGTGTGAAGTCATAGAATGGAGGTGTGTGAAGTCAAAATGGAGGTGTGTGAACTCATAGAATGAAGGTCTGAGAACGCATAGAATGGAGGTGTGTGAAGTCATGGAATAAAGGTGTGTGAAATCAAAGAATGCAGGTGTGTGAAGTCAAACAATAAAGGCTTGTGAAGTCACAGAATGGAGGTGTGTGAAATCACAGAATGGAGGTGTGTGAAATCAAAAAGGTGCTGTGTAGAGTCACAAATGGAGGTGTGTGAACTCATAGAATGGAGGTGTGTGAAGTCAAAGAATGGAGGTGTGTGAAGTCATCGAATGGAGGTGTGTGAAGTCATGGAATGGAGGTGTGTGAAGGCACAGAATGGAGGTGTGTGAAGTCAAAGAATGGAGGTGTGTGAAGTCATAGAATGGAAGTGTGTGAAGTCATAGAATGCAGGTGTGTGAAGTCAAAATGGAGGTGTGCGAACTCATAAACTGGAGATGTGTGAAGTCATGGAATGTAGGTGTGTGAAGTCCAAAAATGGAGGTGTGTGAAGTCGAACAATGGTGGTGTGTGAAGTCACAGAATGGAGGTGTGTGAAGTCAAAGAATGTAAGTGTGTGAAGTAAAACTGGAGGTGTGTGAAGTCACAGAATGAAGGTGTGTGAAGTCACAGAATGGAGGTGTGTGAAGTCATAGAAGGGAGGTGTGTGAAGTCACAGAATGGAGGTGTGTGAAGTCACAGAATGGGGTGAGTGAAGTCACAGAATGGAGGTTTGTGAAGTCAAAATGGAGGTGTGTGAACTCATAGAATGGAGGTGTGTGAACTCATAGAATGGAAGTGTGTGAAGTCATGGAATGGAGGTGTGTGAAGTCAAAGAATGGAGGTGTGTGAAGTCATAGAATGGAGGTGTGTGAAGTCACAGAATGGAGGTGTGTAAAGTCACAGAATGGAGGTGTGTGAAGTCACAGAATGGAGGTGTGTGAAGTCACAGAATGGAGGTGTGTGAAGTCACAGAATGGAGGTGTGTGAAGTCACAGAATGGAGGTGTGTGAAGTCACAGAATGGAGGTGTGTGAAGTCAAAATGGAGGTGTGTGAACTCATAGAATGGAGGTGTGTGAACGCATAGAATGGAAGTGTGTGAAGTCATGGAATGAAGGTGTGTGAAGTCACAGAATGGAGGTGTGTGAAGTCATAGAATGGAAGTGTGTGAAGTCACAGAATGGAGGTGTGTGAACTCACAATGGAGGTGTGTGAAGTCACAGAATGGAAGTGTGTGAAGTCACAGAATGGAGGTGTGTGAACTGACAATGAAGGTGTGTGAAGTCAAAGAATGGAGGTGTGTGAAGTCATACAATGGAAGTGTGTGAAGTCATAGAATGCAGGTGTGTGAAGTCAAAATGGAGGTGTGCGAACTCATAAACTGGAGATGTGTGAAGTCATGGAATGTAGGTGTGGGAAGTCCAAAAATGGAGGTGTGTGAAGTCAAACAATGGTGGTGTGTGAAGTCACAGAATGGAGGTGTGTGAAGTAAAACTGGAGGTGTGTGAAGTCACAGAATGAAGGTGTGTGAAGTCACAGAATGGAGGTGTGTGAAGTCATAGAATGGAGGTGTGTGAAGTCACAGAATGGAGGTGTGTGAAGTCACAGAATGGGCTGAGTGAAGTCACAGAATGGAGGTGTGTGAAGTCAAAATGGAGGTGTGTGAACTCATAGAATGGAGGTGTGTGAACTCATAGAATGGAAGTGTGTGAAGCCATGGAATGGAGGTGTGTGAAGTCACAGAATGGAGGTGTGTAAAGTCACAGAATGGAGGTGTGTGAAGTCACAGAATGGAGGTGTGTGAAGTCACAGAATGGAGGTGTGTAAAGTCACAGAATGGAGGTGTGTGAAGTCACAGAATGGAGGTGTGTGAAGTCACAGAATGGAGGTGTGTGAAGTCAAAATGGAGGTGTGTGAACTCATAGAATGGAGGTGTGTGAACTCATAGAATTGAAGTGTGTGAAGTCATGGAATGAAGGTGTGTGAAGTCACAGAATGGAGGTGTGTGAAGTCATAGAATGGAGGTGAGTGAAGTCACAGAATGGAGGTGTGTGAAGTCACAGAATGGAGGTGTGTGAAGGCACAGAATGGAGGTGTGTAAAGTCACAGAATGGAGGTGTGTGAAGTCACAGAATGGAGGTGTGTGAAGTCACAGAATGGAGGTGTGTGAAGTCAAAATGGAGGTGTGTGAACTCATAGAATGGAGGTGTGTGAACTCATAGAATGGAAGTGTGTGAAGTCATAGAATGAAGGTGTGTGAAGTCACAGAATGGAGGTGTGTGAAGTCATAGAATGGAGGTGAGTGAAGTCACAGAATGGAGGTGTGTGAAGTCACAGAATGGAGGTGTGTGAAGTCACAGAATGGAGGTGTGTGAAGTCAAAATGGAGGTGTGTGAACTCATAGAATGGAGGTGTGTGAACTCTTAGAATGGAGGTGTGTGAAGTCATGGAATGGAGGTTTGTGAAGTCAAAGAATGGAGGTGTGTGAAGTCAAACAAAAATGGTGTGTATAGTCACAGAATGGAGGTGTGTGAAATCACAGAATGGAGGTGTGTGAAGTCAAAAAGATGGTGTGTACAGTCACAAATGGAGGTGTGTGAACTCGTAGAATGGAGGTGTGTGAAGTCAAAGAATGGAGGTGTGTGAAGTCATGGAATGGAGGTGTGTGAAGTCACAGAATGGAGGTGTGTGAAGTCATAGAATGGAGTTGTGTGAAGTCATAGAATGGATGTTTCTGAAGTAAGAATGAAGGTGTGTGAAGTCATAGAATGGAGGTGTGTGAAGTCAAAATGGAGGTGTGTGAACTCATAGAATGAAGGTCTGAGAACGCATAGAATGGAGGTGTGTGAAGTCATGGAATAAAGGTGTGTGAAATCAAAGAATGCAGGTGTGTGAAGTCAAACAATAAAGGCTTGTGAAGTCACAGAATGGAGGTGTGTGAAATCACAGAATGGAGGTGTGTGAAATCAAAAAGGTGCTGTGTAGAGTCACAAATGGAGGTGTGTGAACTCATAGAATGGAGGTGTGTGAAGTCAAAGAATGGAGGTGTGTGAAGTCATCGAATGGAGGTGTGTGAAGTCATGGAATGGAGGTGTGTGAAGGCACAGAATGGAGGTGTGTGAAGTCAAAGAATGGAGGTGTGTGAAGTCATAGAATGGAAGTGTGTGAAGTCATAGAATGCAGGTGTGTGAAGTCAAAATGGAGGTGTGCGAACTCATAAACTGGAGATGTGTGAAGTCATGGAATGTAGGTGTGTGAAGTCCAAAAATGGAGGTGTGTGAAGTCGAACAATGGTGGTGTGTGAAGTCACAGAATGGAGGTGTGTGAAGTCAAAGAATGTAAGTGTGTGAAGTAAAACTGGAGGTGTGTGAAGTCACAGAATGAAGGTGTGTGAAGTCACAGAATGGAGGTGTGTGAAGTCATAGAAGGGAGGTGTGTGAAGTCACAGAATGGAGGTGTGTGAAGTCACAGAATGGGGTGAGTGAAGTCACAGAATGGAGGTTTGTGAAGTCAAAATGGAGGTGTGTGAACTCATAGAATGGAGGTGTGTGAACTCATAGAATGGAAGTGTGTGAAGTCATGGAATGGAGGTGTGTGAAGTCAAAGAATGGAGGTGTGTGAAGTCATAGAATGGAGGTGTGTGAAGTCACAGAATGGAGGTGTGTAAAGTCACAGAATGGAGGTGTGTGAAGTCACAGAATGGAGGTGTGTGAAGTCACAGAATGGAGGTGTGTGAAGTCACAGAATGGAGGTGTGTGAAGTCACAGAATGGAGGTGTGTGAAGTCACAGAATGGAGGTGTGTGAAGTCAAAATGGAGGTGTGTGAACTCATAGAATGGAGGTGTGTGAACGCATAGAATGGAAGTGTGTGAAGTCATGGAATGAAGGTGTGTGAAGTCACAGAATGGAGGTGTGTGAAGTCATAGAATGGAAGTGTGTGAAGTCACAGAATGGAGGTGTGTGAACTCACAATGGAGGTGTGTGAAGTCACAGAATGGAAGTGTGTGAAGTCACAGAATGGAGGTGTGTGAACTGACAATGAAGGTGTGTGAAGTCAAAGAATGGAGGTGTGTGAAGTCATACAATGGAAGTGTGTGAAGTCATAGAATGCAGGTGTGTGAAGTCAAAATGGAGGTGTGCGAACTCATAAACTGGAGATGTGTGAAGTCATGGAATGTAGGTGTGGGAAGTCCAAAAATGGAGGTGTGTGAAGTCAAACAATGGTGGTGTGTGAAGTCACAGAATGGAGGTGTGTGAAGTAAAACTGGAGGTGTGTGAAGTCACAGAATGAAGGTGTGTGAAGTCACAGAATGGAGGTGTGTGAAGTCATAGAATGGAGGTGTGTGAAGTCACAGAATGGAGGTGTGTGAAGTCACAGAATGGGCTGAGTGAAGTCACAGAATGGAGGTGTGTGAAGTCAAAATGGAGGTGTGTGAACTCATAGAATGGAGGTGTGTGAACTCATAGAATGGAAGTGTGTGAAGCCATGGAATGGAGGTGTGTGAAGTCACAGAATGGAGGTGTGTAAAGTCACAGAATGGAGGTGTGTGAAGTCACAGAATGGAGGTGTGTGAAGTCACAGAATGGAGGTGTGTAAAGTCACAGAATGGAGGTGTGTGAAGTCACAGAATGGAGGTGTGTGAAGTCACAGAATGGAGGTGTGTGAAGTCAAAATGGAGGTGTGTGAACTCATAGAATGGAGGTGTGTGAACTCATAGAATTGAAGTGTGTGAAGTCATGGAATGAAGGTGTGTGAAGTCACAGAATGGAGGTGTGTGAAGTCATAGAATGGAGGTGAGTGAAGTCACAGAATGGAGGTGTGTGAAGTCACAGAATGGAGGTGTGTGAAGGCACAGAATGGAGGTGTGTAAAGTCACAGAATGGAGGTGTGTGAAGTCACAGAATGGAGGTGTGTGAAGTCACAGAATGGAGGTGTGTGAAGTCAAAATGGAGGTGTGTGAACTCATAGAATGGAGGTGTGTGAACTCATAGAATGGAAGTGTGTGAAGTCATAGAATGAAGGTGTGTGAAGTCACAGAATGGAGGTGTGTGAAGTCATAGAATGGAGGTGAGTGAAGTCACAGAATGGAGGTGTGTGAAGTCACAGAATGGAGGTGTGTGAAGTCACAGAATGGAGGTGTGTGAAGTCAAAATGGAGGTGTGTGAACTCATAGAATGGAGGTGTGTGAACTCATAGAATGGAGGTGTGTGAAGTCATGGAATGGAGGTGTGTGAAGTCAAAGAATGGAGGTGTGTGAAGTTAAACAAAAATGGTGTGTATAGTCACAGAATGGAGGTGTGTGAAATCACAGAATGGAGGTGTGTGAAGTCAAAAAGATGGTGTGTACAGTCACAAATGGAGGTGTGTGAACTCGTAGAATGGAGGTGTGTGAACTCGTAGAATGGAGGTGTGTGACGTCATGGAATGGAGGTGTGTGAAGTCACAGAATGGAGGTGTGTGAAGTCATAGAATGGAGTTGTGTGAAGTCATAGAATGGATGTTTCTGAAGTAAGAATGAAGGTGTGTGAAGTCATAGAATGGAGGTGTGTGAAGTCAAAATGGAGGTGTGTGAACTCATAGAATGAAGGTCTGAGAACGCACAGAATGGAGGTGTGTGAAGTCATGGAATAAAGGTGTGTGAAATCAAAGAAAGCAGGTGTGTGAAGTCAAACAATAAAGATGGGTGAAGTCATAGAATGGAGGTGTGTGAAATCACAGAATGGAGGTGTGTGAAGTCAAAAAGGTGCTGTGTAGAGTCACAAATGGAGGTGTGTGAACTCATAGAATGGAGGTGTGTGAAGTCAAAGAGTGGAGGTGTGTGAAGTCATCGAATGGAGGTGTGTGAAGTCATTGAATGGAGGTGTGTGAAGGCACAGAATGGAGGTGTGTGAAGTCAAAGAATGGAGGTGTGTGAAGTCATAGAATGGAAGTGTGTGAAGTCATAGAATGCAGGTGTGTGAAGTCAAAATGGAGGTGTGCGAACTCATAAACTGGAGATGTGTGAAGTCATGGAATGTAGGTGTGTGAAGTCCAAAAATGGAGGTGTGTGAAGTCAAACAATTGTGGTGTGTGAAGTCACAGAATGGAGGTGTGTGAAGTCAAAGAACGTAAGTGTGTGAAGTAAAACTGGAGGTGTGTGAAGTCACAGAATGAAGGTGTGTGAAGTCACAGAATGGAGGTGTGTGAAGTCATAGAATGGAGGTGTGTGAAGTCACAGAATGGAGGTGTGTGAAGTCACACAATGGGGTGAGTGAAGTCACAGAATGGAGGTTTGTGAAGTCAAAATGGAGGTGTGTGAGCTCATAGAATGGAGGTGTGTGAACTCATAGAATGGAAGTGTGTGAAGTCATGGAATGGAGGTGTGTGAAGTCAAAGAATGGAGGTGTGTGAAGTCATAGAATGGAGGTGTGTGAAGTCACAGAATGGAGGTGTGTAAAGTCACAGAATGGAGGTGTGTGAAGTCACAGAATGGAGGTGTGTGAAGTCACAGAATGGAGGTGTGTGAAGTCACAGAATGGAGGTGTGTAAAGTCACAGAATGGAGGTGTGTGAAGTCACAGAATGGAGGTGTGTGAAGTCACAGAATGGAGGTGTGTGAAGTCAAAATGGAGGTGTGTGAACTCATAGAATGGAGGTGTGTGAACTCATAGAATGGAAGTGTGTGAAGTCATGGAATGAAGGTGTGTGAAGTCACAGAATGGAGGTGTGTGAAGTCATAGAATGGAGGTGAGTGAAGTCAAAGAATGGAGGTGTGTGAAGTCACAGAATGGAGGTGTGTAAAGTCACAGAATGGAGGTGTGTGAAGTCACAGAATGGAGGTGTGTGAAGTCACAGAATGGAGGTGTGTGAAGTCAAAATGGAGGTGTGTGAACTCATAGAATGGAGGTGTGTGAACTCATAGAATGGAAGTGTGTGAAGCCATGGAATGAAGGTGTGTGAAGTCACAGAATGGAGGTGTGTGAAGTCATAGAATGGAGGTGAGTGAAGTCACAGAATTGAGGTGTGTGAAGTCACAGAATGGAGGTGTGTGAAGTCACAGAATTGAGGTGTGTGAAGTCAAAATGGAGGTGTGTGAACTCATAGAATGGAGGTGTGTGAACTCATAGAATGGAGGTGTGTGAAGTCATGGAATGGAGGTGTGTGAAGTCAAAGAATGGAGGTGTGTGAACTCAAACAAAAATGGTGTGTATAGTCACAGAATGGAGGTGTGTGAAATCACAGAATGGAGGTGTGTGAAGTCAAAAAGATGGTGTGTACAGTCAGAAATGGAGGTGTGTGAACTCGTAGAATGGGGGTGTGTGAAGTCAAAGAATGGAGGTGTGTGAAGTCATGGAATGGAGGTGTGTGAAGCCACAGAATGGAGGTGTGTGAAGTCATAGAATGGAGTTGTGTGAAGTCATAGAATGGATGTTTCTGAAGTAAGAATGAAGGTGTGTGCAGTCATAGAATGGAGGTGTGTGAAGTCAAAATGGAGGTGTGTGAACTCATAGAATGAAGGTCTGAGAACGCATAGAATGGAGGTGTGTGAAGTCATGGAATAAAGGTGTGTGAAATCAAAGAATGCAGGTGTGTGAAGTCAAACAATAAAGGTGTGTGAAGTCACAGAATGGAGGTGTGTGAAGTCACAGAATGGAAGTGTGTGAAGTCATAGAATGCAGGTGTGTGAAGTCAAAATGGAGGTGTGCGAACTCATAAAATGGAGATGTGTGAAGTCATGGAATGTAGGTGTGTGAAGTCCAAAAATGGAGGTGTGTGAAGTCAAACAATGGTGGTGTGTGAAGTCAGAGAATGGAGGTGTGTGAAGTCAAAGAATGGAAGTGTGTGAACTAAAACTTGAGGTGTGTGAAGTCACAGAATGAAGGTGTGTGAAGTCACAGAATGGAGGTGTGTGAAGTCATAGATTGGAGGTGTGTGAAGTCACAGAATGGAGGTGTGTGAAGTCACAGAATGGAGGTGAGTGAAGTCAAAGAATGGAGGTGTGTGAAGTCAAAATGGAGGTGTGTGAACTCATAGAATGGAGGTGTGTGAACTCATAGAATGGAAGTATGTGAAGTCGTGGAATGGAGGTATGTGAAGTCAAAGAATGGAGGTGTGTGAAGTCATAGAATGGAGGTGTCTGAAGTCACAGAATGGAGGTGTGTAAAGTCACAGAATGGAGGTGTGTGAAGTCACAGAATGGAGGTGTGTGAAGTCACAGAATGGAGGTGTGTAAAGTCACAGAATGGAGGTGTGTGAAATCACAGAATTGAGGTGTGTGAAGTCAAAATGGAGGTGTTTGAACTCATAGAATGGAGGTGTGTGAACTCATAGAATGGAGGTGTGTGAAGTCATGGAATGGAGGTGTGTGAACTCAAACAAAAATGGTGTGTATAGTCACAGAATAGAGGTGTGTGAAATCACAGAATGGAGGTGTGTGAACTCAAAAACATGGTGTGTACAGTCACAAATGAAAGTGTGTGAACTCGTAGAATGGAGGTGTGTGAAGTCAAAGAATGGAGGTGTGTGAAGTAATGGAATGGAGGTGTGTGAAGTCACAGAATGGAGGTGTGTGAAGTCATAGAATTGAGGTGTGTGAAGTCATAGAGTGGATGTTTCTGAAGTAAGAATGAAGGTGTGTGAAGTCATAGAATGGAGGGGTGTGAAGTCAAAATGGAGGTGTGTGAACTCATAGAATGAAGGTCTGAGAACTCATAGAATGGTGGTGTGTGAAGTCATGGAATAAAGGTGTGTGAAGTCAAAGAATGCAGCTGTGTGAAGTCAAACAATAAAGGTGTGTGACGTCACAGAATGGAGGTGTGTGAAATCACAGAATGGAGGTGTGTGAAGTGAAAAAGGTGCTGTGTAGAGTCACAAATGGAGGTGTGTGTACTCATAGAATGGAGGTGTGTGAAGTCAAAGAATGGAGGTGTGTGAAGTCATCGAATGGAGGTATGTGAAGTCATGGAATGGAGGTGTGTGAAGGCACAGAATGGAGGTGTGTGAAGTCATAGAATGGAGCTTAGTGAAGTCAGAATGGAGGTGTGTGAAGTCATAGAATGGAGGTGTGTGAAGTCAGAATGGAGGTGTGTGAAATCATAGAATGGAGGTGTGTGAAGTCATGGAATGGAGGAGTGTGAAGTCGTAGAATGGAGGTGTGTGAAGTCATAGAATGGATGTTTCTGAAGTAGAATAAAGGTGTGTGAAGTCACAGAATGGAGGTGTGGGAAGTCAAAATGGAGGTGTGCGAACTCATAAAATGGAGATGTGTGAAGTCATGGAATGGAGGAGTGTGAAGTCGAAAAATGGAGGTGTGTGAAGTTAAACAATGGTGGTGTGTGAAGTCACAGAATGGCGGTGTGTGAAGTCAACGAATGGAAGTGTGTGAAGT
Organism: Megascapheus bottae; assembly: GCA_024803745.1. Taxonomy (NCBI): domain Eukaryota; kingdom Metazoa; phylum Chordata; class Mammalia; order Rodentia; family Geomyidae; genus Megascapheus; species Megascapheus bottae. The sequence continues at coordinate 801,997 of JANJXV010000426.1, forward strand.
CAAAATGGAGGTGTGTGAAGGCACAGAATGGAGGTGCGTTAAGTCACAGAATCGAGGTTTGTGAACTCAGAATGGAGGTGTGTGAAGTCACAGAATGGAGGTGTATGAAGTCATAGAATGAAGCTGTGTGAAGTGAGAATTGAGGTGTGTGAAGTCACAGAATGGAGGTGGGTGAACTCAGAATGGAGGTGTGTGAAGTCACAGAACGGAGGTGTGAAGTCATAGAATGGAGGTGTGTGAAGTCATAGAATGGAGGTGTGTGAAGTCATAATGGAGGTGTGTGAAGTCACAGAATTGAGGTGTGTGAAGTCACTGAATGGAGGTGTGTGAAGTCAAAGAATGGAGGTGTGTGAATTCATAGAATGGAGGTGTGTGATCATAGAAAGGATGTTTGTGAAGTAAGAATGAAGGTGTGTTAAGTCATAGAATGGAGGTGTGTGAAGGCACAGAATGGAGATGTGTGAAGTCATAGAATGGAGCTGTGTGAAGTCATAATGGAGGTGTGTGAAGTCATAGAATGGAGGTGTGTGAACTCACAATGGAGGTGTGTGAAGTCAAAGAATGGAGGTGTGTGAAGTCATAGAAAGGAGTTGTGTGAAGTCATAGAATGGAGGTGTGTGAAGCCAGAATTGAGGTGTGTGAAGTCACAGAATTGAGGTGTGTGAACTCAGAATGGAGGTGTGTGAAGACACAGAATGGAGGTTTGTGAAGTCGTAGAATGGAGGTGTGTGAAGTCATAGAATGGATGTTTCTGAAGTAGAATAAAGGTGTGTGAAGTCACAGAATGGAGGTGTGGGAAGTCAAAATGGAGGTGTGCGAACTCATAAAATGGAGATGTGTGAAGTCATGGAATGGAGGAGTGTGAAGTCCAAAAATGGAGGTGTGTGAAGTTAAACAATGGTGGTGTGTGAAGTCACAGAATGGCGGTGTGTGAAGTCAACGAATGGAAGTGTGTGAAGTCAAAATGGAGGTGTGTGAAGTCACAGAATGGAGGTGCGTTAAGTCACAGAATCGAGGTTTGTGAACTCAGAATGGAGGTGTGTGAAGTCACAGAATGGAGGTGTGTGAAGTCACAGAATGGAGGTGTGGGAAGTTATAGAATGGAGTTGTGTGAAGTCATGGAATGGAGGTGTGTGAAGGCACAGAATGGAGGTGTGTGAAGTCATAGAATGGAGCTTAGTGAAGTCAGAATGGAGGTGTGTGAAGTCATAGAATGGAGGTGTGTGAAGTCAGAATGGAGGTGTGTGAAATCATAGAATGGAGGTGTGTGAAGTCACAGTATGGAGGTGTGTGAAGTCATAGAATGAAGCTCTGTGAAGTGAGAACTGAGGTGTGTGAAGTCACAGAATGGAGGTGGGTGAACTCAGAATGGAGGTGTGTGAAGTCACAGAACGGAGGTGTGAAGTCATAGAATGGAGGTGTGTGAAGTCATAGAATGGAGGTGTGTGAAGTCATAATGGAGGTGTGTGAAGTCCCAGAATTGAGGTTTGTGAAGTCACTGAATGGAGGTGTGTGAAGTCAAAGAATGGAGGTGTGTGAATTCATAGAATGGAGGTGTGTGATCATAGAAAGGATGTTTGTGAAGTAAGAATGAAGGTGTGTTAAGTCATAGAATGGAGGTGTGTGACGGCACAGAATGGAGATGTGTGAAGTCATAGAATGGAGCTGTGTGAAGTCATAATGGAGGTGTGTGAAGTCATAGAATGGAGGTGTGTGAACTCACAATGGAGGTGTGTGAAGTCAAAGAATGGAGGTGTGTGAAGTCATAGAAAGGAGTTGTGTGAAGTCATAGAATGGAGGTGTGTGAAGCCAGAATTGAGGTGTGTGAAGTCACAGAATTGAGGTGTGTGAACTCAGAATGGAGGTGTGTGAAGACACAGAATGGAGGTTTGTGAAGTCGTAGAATGGAGGTGTGTGAAGTCATAGAATGGATGTTTCTGAAGTAGAATAAAGGTGTGTGAAGTCACAGAATGGAGGTGTGGGAAGTCAAAATGGAGGTGTGCGAACTCATAAAATGGAGATGTGTGAAGTCATGGAATGGAGGAGTGTGAAGTCCAAAAATGGAGGTGTGTGAAGTTAAACAATGGTGGTGTGTGAAGTCACAGAATGGCGGTGTGTGAAGTCAACGAATGGAAGTGTGTGAAGTCAAAATGGAGGTGTGTGAAGTCACAGAATGGAGGTGCGTTAAGTCACAGAATCGAGGTTTGTGAACTCAGAATGGAGGTGTGTGAAGTCACAGAATGGAGGTGTGTGAAGTCATAGAATGAAGCTGTGTGAAGTGAGAATTGAGGTGTGTGAAGTCACAGAATGGAGGTTGGTGAACTCAGAATGGAGGTGTGTGAAGTCACAGAACGGAGGTGTGAAGTCATAGAATGGAGGTGTGTGAAGTCATAGAATGGAGGTGTGTGAAGTCATAATGGAGGTGTGTGAAGTCACAGAATTGAGGTGTGTGAAGTCACTGAATGGAGGTGTGTGAAGTCAAAGAATGGAGGTGTGTGAATTCATAGAATGGAGGTGTGTGATCATAGAAAGGATGTTTGTGAAGTAAGAATGAAGGTGTGTTAAGTCATAGAATGGAGGTGTGTGAAGGCACAGAATGGAGATGTGTGAAGTCATAGAATGGAGCTGTGTGAAGTCATAATGGAGGTGTGTGAAGTCATAGAATGGAGGTGTGTGAACTCACAATGGAAGTGTGTGAAGTCAAAGAATGGAGGTGTGTGAAGTCATAGAAAGGAGTTGTGTGAAGTCATAGAATGGAGGTGTGTGAAGCCAGAATTGAGGTGTGTGAAGTCACAGAATTGAGGTGTGTGAACTCAGAATGGAGGTGTGTGAAGACACAGAATGGAGGTTTGTGAAGTCGTAGAATGGAGGTGTGTGAAGTCATAGAATGGATGTTTCTGAAGTAGAATAAAGGTGTGTGAAGTCACAGAATGGAGGTGTGGGAAGTCAAAATGGAGGTGTGCGAACTCATAAAATGGAGATGTGTGAAGTCATGGAATGGAGGAGTGTGAAGTCCAAAAATGGAGTTGTGTGAAGTTAAACAATGGTGGTGTGTGAAGTCACAGAATGGCGGTGTGTGAAGTCAACGAATGGAAGTGTGTGAAGTCAAAATGGAGGTGTGTGAAGTCACAGAATGGAGGTGCGTTAAGTCACAGAATCGAGGTTTGTGAACTCAGAATGGAGGTGTGTGAAGTCACAGAATGGAGGTGTGTGAAGTCACAGAATGGAGGTGTGGGAAGTAATAGAATGGAGTTGTGTGAAGTCACAGAATGGAGGTGTGTGAATTCATAGAATGGAGGTGTGTGAAGTCACAGAATGGAGGTGTGTGAAGTCACAGAATGGAGGTGTGTGAAGTCACAGAATGGAGGTGTGTGAACTCACAATGGAGGTGTGTGAAGTCAAAGAATGGAGGTGTGTGAAGTCATAGAAGGGAATTGTGTGAAGTCATAGAATGGAGGTGTGTGAAGTGAGAATTGAGGTTTGTGAAGTCACGGAATTGAGGTGTGTGAACTCAGAATGGAGGTGAGTGAAGTCACAGAATGGAGGTTTGTGAAGTCATAGAATGGAGGTGTGTGAAGTCATAGAATGGATGTTTCTGAAGTAGAATGAATGTGTGTGAAGTCATAGAATGGAGGTGTGTGAAGTCAAAATGGAGGTGTGTGAACTCATAAAATGGAGATGTGTGAAGTCATGGAATGGAGGTGTGTGAAGTCCAAGAATATCGGTGTGTGAAGTCAAACAATGGTGGTGTGTGAAGTCACAGAATGCAGGTGTATTAAGTCAAAGAATGGAAGTGTGTGAAGTCAAAATGGAGGTGTGCGACCTCATAAAATGGAGATGTGTGAAGTCATGGAATGGAGGAGTGTGAAGTCCAAAAATGGAGGTGTGTGAAGTTAAACAATGGTGGTGTGTGAAGTCACAGAATGGCGGTGTGTGAAGTCAACCAATGGAAGTGTGTGAAGTCAAACTGGAGTTGTGTGAAGTCATATAATGGAGGTGTGTCAACTCAGAAAGGAGGTGCGTGAAGTCATAGAATGGAGGTGTGTGAAGTCATAGAATGGAGTTGTGTGAAATCATAGAATGGAGGTGTGTGAATTCACAGAATTTACGTTTGTGAAGTCATAATGGAGGTGTGTGAGGTCAGAATGGAGGTGAGTGAAGTCATAGAATGGAGGTGTGTGAACTCATAGAATGGAGGTGTGTGAAGTCACAATGTAGGTGTGTGAAGTCATAGAATGGAGGTGTGTGAAGTCATAGAATGGAGGTGTGTGAAGTCACAGAATGGAGGTGTGTGAAATCATAGAATGGAGGTGTGTGAAGTCACAATGTAGGTGTGTGAAGTCATAGAATGGAGGTGTGTGAAGTCACCGAATGGAGTTGTGTGAACTCAGAATGGATGTGTGTGAAGTCACAGAATGGAGGTTTGTGAAGTCATATAATGGATGTTTCTGAAGTAAGAATGAAGGTATGTGAAGTCACAGAATGGAGGTGTGTGAACTCATAGAATGGAGGTGTGTGAAGTCACAGAATGCAGGTGTGTGAAGTCAGAATGGAGGTGTGTAGTCATAGATTGGAGGTGGGTGAAGTCATAAAAAGGAGGTGTGGGAAATCATAGAATGGAGGAGTGTGAAGTCATAGAATGGAGCTGTGTGAAGTCAGAATGGAGGTGTGTGAAGTCACAGAATGGAGGTGTGTCAACTCAGAATTTAGGTGAGTGAAGTCAAAGAATGGAGGTGTGCGAATTCATAGAAGGGAGGTGTGTGAAGTCATAGAATGGAGGTGTGTGAAGTCAAAATGGAGGTGTGTGAAGTCACAGAATTGAGGTGTGTGAACACAGAATGGAGGTGTGTGAAGTCAAAGAATGGAGGTGTGTGAAGTCATATTATGGAGGTGTGAGAATTCATAGAATGTATGTTTGTGAAGAAAGAATGAAGGTGTGTGAAGTCACAGAATGGAGGTGTGTGAAGTCAAAATGGTGGTGTGTGAATTCACAAATGGAGGTGTGTGAAGTCACAGAATGTAGGTGTGCGAAGTCAAAATGGAGGTGTGTGAAGTCAATGAATGGAGGTGTGTGAACTCATAGAATGGAGGTGTGTGAAATCATGGAATGGAGCTTTGTGAAGTCAAACATTGGAAGTGTGGGAAGTAACAAAAAGGAGATGTGTGAAGTCATAGAATGGAGGTGTGTGAAGTCATAGAATGGAGGTGTGTGAATTCACGTAAGGGAGGTGTGTGAAGGCACAGAATGGACGTGTGTGAAGTCAAAATCGACGTTTGTGAAGTCATAGAATGGAGGTGTGTGAAGTCATAGAATGGAGGTGTGTGAAAGCACAGAATGGAGGGGTATGAATTCGCAGAATGGAGGTGTGTAAAGACACAGAGTGGAGATGTGTGCATTCACACAGTGGAGGTGTGTGAAGTCATAGAAAGGAGGTTTGTGAAGTCACAGAATGGAGGTGTGTGAAGTTAGAATGGAGGTATGTGAACTCATAGAATGGAGGTGTGTGAATTCACAGAATGGAGATGTGTGAAGTCAAATTGGAGTTGTGTGAAGTCATATAATGGAGGTGTGTCAACTCAGAAAGGAGGTGTGTGAAGTCATAGAATGGAGGTGTGTGAAGTCATAGAATGGAGTTGTTTGAAATCATAGTATGGAGGTGTGTGAATTCACAGAATTTAGGTTTGTGAAATCAGAATGGAGGTGTGTGAAGTCAAAATGGAGGTGTGTGAACACATAGAATGGAGGTGTGTGAACTCATAGAATGGAAGTGTGTGAAGTCATGGAATGAAGGTGTGTGAAGTCACAGAATGGAGGGGTGTGAAGTCATAGAATGGAGGTGAGTGAAGTCACAGAATGGAGGTGTGTGAAGTCACAGAGTGGAGGTGTGTGAAGTCACAGAATGGAGGTGTGTGAAGTCAAAATGGAGGTGTGTGAACTCACAGAATGGACTTGTGTGAACTCATAGAATGGAGGTGTGTGAAGTCATGGAATGGAGGTGTGTGAAGTCAAAGAATGGAGGTGTGTGAAGTCAAACAAAAATGGTGTGTATAGTCACAGAATGAAGGTGTGTGAAATCACAGAATGGAGGTGTGTGAAGTCAAAAAGATGGTGTGTACAGTCACAAATGGAGGTGTGTGAACTCGTAGAATGGAGGTGTGTGAAGTCAAAGAATGGAGGTGTGTGAAGTCATTGAATGGAGGTGTGTGAAGTCACAGAATGGAGGTGTGTGTAGTCATAGAATGGAGGTGTGTGAGGTCATAGAATGGATGTTTCTGAAGTAAGAATGAAGGTGTGTGAAGTCATAGAATGGAGGTGTGTGAAGTCAAAATGGTGGTGTGTGAATTCACAAATGGAGGTGTGTGAAGTCACAGAATGTAGGTGTGCGAAGTCAAAAAGGAGGTATGTGAAGTCAATGAATGAAGGTGTGTGAACTCATAGAATGGAGGTGTGTGAAATCATGGAATGGAGGTTTGTGAAGTCAAACATTGGAAGTGTGGGAAGTAACAAAAAGGAGATGTGTGAAGTCATAGAATGGAGGTGTGTGAAGTCATAGAATGGAGGTGTGTGAATTCACGTAAGTGAGGTGTGTGAAGGCACAGAATGGACGTGTGTGAAGTCAAAATGGACGTTTGTGAAGTCATAGAATGGAGGTGTGTGAAGTCATAGAATGGAGGTGTGTGAAAGCACAGAATGGAGGGGTATGAATTCGCAGAATGGAGGTGTGTAAAGACACAGAGTGAAGATGTGTGCATTCACAGAGTGGAGGTGTGTGAAGTCATAGAAAGGAGGTTTGTGAAGTCACAGAATGGAGGTGTGTGAATTCAGGATGGAGGTATGTGAACTCATAGAATGGAGGTGTGTGAAGTCACAGAATGGAGATGTGTGAAGTCAAATTGGAGTTGTGTGAAGTCATATAATGGAGGTGTGTCAACTCAGAAAGTAGGTGTGTGAAGTCATAGAATGGAGGTGTGTGAAGTCATAGAATGGAGTTGTTTGAAATCATAGAATGGGGGTGTGTGAATTCACAGAATTTAGGTTTGTGAAATCAGAATGGAGGTGTGTGAAGTCAAAGAATGGAGGTGTGTGAAGTCATAGAATGGAGGTGTGTGATCATAGAATGGATGTTTGTGAAGTAAGAATGAAGGTGTGTTAAGTCATAGAATGGAGGTGTGTGAAGGCACAGAATGGAGGTGTGTGAAGTCATAGAATGGAGCTGTGTGAAGTCAAAATGGAGGTGTGTGAAGTCATAGAATGGAGGTGTGTGAACTCACAATGGAGGTGTGTGAAGTCAAAGAATGGAGGTGTGTGAAGTCATAGAAAGGAATTGTGTGAAGTCACAGAATTGAGGTGTGTGAACTCAGAATGGAGGTGTGTGAAGGCACAGAATGGAGGTTTGTGAAGTCATAGAATGGAGGTGCGTGAAGTCATAGAATGGATGTTTCTGAAGTAGAATGAAGGTGTGTGAAGTCACAGAATGGAGGTGTGTGAAGTCAAAATGGAGGTGTGCGAACTCATAAAATGGAGATGTGTGAAGTCATGGAATGGAGGAGTGTGAAGTCCAAAAATGGAGGTGTGTGAAGTTAAACAATGGTGGTGTGTGAAGTCACAGAATGGCGGTGTGTGAAGTCAACGAATGGAAGTGTGTGAAGTCAAAATGGAGGTGTGTGAAGTCACAGAATGGAGGTGTGTGAGGTCACAGAATGGAGGTGTGTGAAGTCATAGAATGGAGGTGTGTGAAGTCACAGAATGGAGATGTGTGAAGTCACAGAATGGCGGTGTTTGAAGTCACAGATTGGAGGTGTGTGAAGTCAAAGAATGGAGGTGTGTGAACTCACAATGGAGGTGTGTGAAGTCCCAGAATGGAGGTGTGTGAAGTCAAACAATAAAGGTGTGTCAAGTCACAGAATGGAGGTCTGTGAAGTCATAGAATGAAGGTGTGTTAAGTCACAGAATGGAGGTGTGTGAACTCAGAGAATGGAGGTGTGTGAACTCAGAATGGAGGTGTGTGAAGTCACAGAACGGAGATTTGTGAAGTCATAGAATGGAAGTGCGTGAAGTCATAGAATGGATGTTTCTGAAGTAAGAATGAAGGTGTGTGAAGGCATAGAATGGAGGTGTGTGAAGTCAAAATAGAGGTGTGTGAACTCATAGAATGGAGGTGTGAGATCTCATAGAATGGAGGTGTGTGAAGTCATGGAATGGAGGTGTGTGAAGTCAAAGAATGGAGGTGTGTGAAGTCAAACAATAAAGGTGTGTGAAGTCACAGAATGGAGGTGTGTGAAATCACAGAATGGAGGTGTGTGAAGTCAAAAAGGTGTTGTGTAGAGTCACAAATGGAGGTGTGTGAACTCATAGAATGGAGGTGTGTGAAGTCAAAGAATGGAGGTGTGTGAAGTCATCGAATGGAGGTGTGTGAAGTCATGGAATGGAGGTGTGTGAAGGTACAGAATGGAGGTGTGTGAAGTCATAGAATGGAGCTGTGTGAAGTCAGAATGGAGGTGTGTGAAGTCATAGAATGGAGGTGTGTGAAGTCAGAATGGAGGTGTGTGAAATCATAGAATGGAGGTGTGTGAAGTCACAGTATGGAGGTGTGTGAAGTCATAAAATGAAGCTGTTTGAAGTGAGAATTGAGGTGTGTGAAGTCACAGAATGGAGGTGTGTGAACTCACAATGGAGGTGTGTGAAGTCACAGAACGGATGTGTGAAGTCATAGAATGGAGGTGTGTGAAGTCATAGAATGGAGGTGTGTGAAGTCATAATGGACGTGTGTGAAGTCACAGAATTGAGGTGTGTGAAGTCACTGAATGGAGGTGTGTGAAGTCAAAGAATGGAGGTGTGTGAAGTCATAGAATGGAGGTGTGTGATCATAGAATGGATGTTTGTGAAGTAAGAATGAAGGTGTGTTAAGTCATAGAATGGAGGTGTGTGAAGGCACAGAATGGAGGTGTGTGAAGTCATAGAATGGAGCTGTGTGAAGTCATAATGGAGGTGTGTGAAGTCATAGAATGGAGGTGTGTGAACTCACAATGGAGGTGTGTGAAGTCAAAGAATGGAGGTGTGTGAAGTCATAGAAAGGAATTGTGTGAAGTCATAGAATGGAGGTGTGTGAAGTCATAAAATGAAGCTGCTTGAAGTGAGAATTGAGGTGTGTGAAGTCACAGAATGGAGGTGTGTGAACTCACAATGGAGGTGTGTGAAGTCACAGAACGGATGTGTGAAGTCATAGAATGGAGGTGTGTGAAGTCATAGAATGGAGGTGTGTGAAGTCATAATGGACGTGTGTGAAGTCACAGAATTGAGGTGTGTGAAGTCACTGAATGGAGGTGTGTGAAGTCAAAGAATGGAGGTGTGTGAAGTCATAGAATGGAGGTGTGTGATCATAGAATGGATGTTTGTGAAGTAAGAATGAAGGTGTGTTAAGTCATAGAATGGAGGTGTGTGAAGGCACAGAATGGAGGTGTGTGAAGTCATAGAATGGAGCTGTGTGAAGTCATAATGGAGGTGTGTGAAGTCATAGAATGGAGGTGTGTGAACTCACAATGGAGGTGTGTGAAGTCAAAGAATGGAGGTGTGTGAAGTCATAGAAAGGAATTGTGTGAAGTCATAGAATGGAGGTGTGTGAAGCCAGAATTGAGGTGTGTGAAGTCACAGAATTGAGGTGTGTGAACTCAGAATGGAGGTGTGTGAAGACACAGAATGGAGGTTTGTGAAGTCATAGAATGGAGGTGTGTGAAGTCATAGAATGGATGTTTCTGAAGTAGAATGAAGGTGTGTGAAGTCACAGAATGGAGGTGTGTGAAGTCAAAATGGAGGTGTGCGAACTCATAAAATGGAGATGTGTGAAGTCATGGAATGGAGGAGTGTGAAGTCCAAAAATGGAGGTGTGTGAAGTTAAACAATGGTGGTGTGTGAAGTCACAGAATGGCGGTGTGTGAAGTCAACGAATGGAAGTGTGTGAAGTCAAAATGGAGGTGTGTGAAGTCACAGAATGGAGGTGTGTGAGGTCACAGAATGGAGGTGTGTGAAGTCATAGAATGGAGGTGTGTGAAGTCACAGAATGGAGATGTGTGAAGTCACAGAATGGCGGTGTTTGAAGTCACAGATTGGAGGTGTGTGAAGTCAAAGAATGGAGGTGTGTGAACTCACAATGGAGGTGTGTGAAGTCACAGAATGGAGGTGTGTGAAGTCAAACAATAAAGGTGTGTCAAGTCACAGAATGGAGGTCTGTGAAGTCATAGAATGGAGGTGTGTTAAGTCACAGAATGGAGGTGTGTGAACTCAGAGAATGGAGGTGTGTGAACTCAGAATGGAGGTGTGTGAAGTCACAGAACGGAGATTTGTGAAGTCATAGAATGGAAGTGCGTGAAGTCATAGAATGGATGTTTCTGAAGTAAGAATGAAGGTGTGTGAAGGCATAGAATGGAGGTGTGTGAAGTCAAAATAGAGGTGTGTGAACTCATAGAATGGAGGTGTGAGATCTCATAGAATGGAGGTGTGTGAAGTCATGGAATGGAGGTGTGTGAAGTCAAAGAATGGAGGTGTGTGAAGTCAAACAATAAAGGTGTGTGAAGTCACAGAATGGAGGTGTGTGAAATCACAGAATGTAGGTGTGTGAAGTCAAAAAGGTGGTGTGTAGAGTCACAAATGGAGGTGTGTGAACTCATAGAATGGAGGTGTGTGAAGTCAAAGAATGGAGGTGTGTGAAGTCATCGAATGGAGGTGTGTGAAGTCATGGAATGGAGGTGTGTGAAGTCAAACAATAAAGGTGTGTGAAGTCACAGAATGGAGGTGTGTGAAATCACAGAATGGAGGTGTGTGAAGTCAAAAAGGTGTTGTGTAGAGTCACAAATGGAGGTGTGTGAACTCATAGAATGGAGGTGTGTGAAGTCAAAGAATGGAGGTGTGTGAAGTCATCGAATGGAGGTGTGTGAAGTCATGGAATGGAGGTGTGTGAAGGCACAGAATGGAGGTGTGTGAAGTCATAGAATGGAGCTGTGTGAAGTCAGAATGGAGGTGTGTGAAGTCATAGAATGGAGGTGTGTGAAGTCAGAATGGAGGTGTGTGAAATCATAGAATGGAGGTGTGTGAAGTCACAGTATGGAGGTGTGTGAAGTCATAAAATGAAGCTGTTTGAAGTGAGAATTGAGGTGTGTGAAGTCACAGAATGGAGGTGTGTGAACTCACAATGGAGGTGTGTGAAGTCACAGAACGGATGTGTGAAGTCATAGAATGGAGGTGTGTGAAGTCATAGAATGGAGGTGTGTGAAGTCATAATGGAGGTGTGTGAAGTCACAGAATTGAGGTGTGTGAAGTCACTGAATGGAGGTGTGTGAAGTCAAAGAATGGAGGTGTGTGAAGTCATAGAATGGAGGTGTGTGATCATAGAATGGATGTTTGTGAAGTAAGAATGAAGGTGTGTTAAGTCATAGAATGGAGGTGTGTGAAGGCACAGAATGGAGGTGTGTGAAGTCATAGAATGGAGCTGTGTGAAGTCATAATGGAGGTGTGTGAAGTCATAGAATGGAGGTGTGTGAAGTCAAAGAATGGAGGTGTGTGAAGTCATAGAAAGGAATTGTGTGAAGTCATAGAATGGAGGTGTGTGAAGCCAGAATTGAGGTGTGTGAAGTCACAGAATTGAGGTGTGTGAACTCAGAATGGAGGTGTGTGAAGACACAGAATGGAGGTTTGTGAAGTCATAGAATGGAGGTGTGTGAAGTCATAGAATGGATGTTTCTGAAGTAGAATGAAGGTGTGTGAAGTCACAGAATGGAGGTGTGTGAAGTCAAAATGGAGGTGTGCGAACTCATAAAATGGAGATGTGTGAAGTCATGGAATGGAGGAGTGTGAAGTCCAAAAATGGAGGTGTGTGAAGTTAAACAATGGTGGTGTGTGAAGTCACAGAATGGCGGTGTGTGAAGTCAACGAATGGAAGTGTGTGAAGTCAAAATGGAGGTGTGTGAAGTCACAGAATGGAGGTGTGTGAGGTCACAGAATGGAGGTGTGTGAAGTCATAGAATGGAGGTGTGTGAAGTCACAGAATGGAGATGTGTGAAGTCACAGAATGGCGGTGTTTGAAGTCACAGATTGGAGGTGTGTGAAGTCAAAGAATGGAGGTGTGTGAACTCACAATGGAGGTGTGTGAAGTCCCAGAATGGAGGTGTGTGAAGTCAAACAATAAAGGTGTGTCAAGTCACAGAATGGAGGTCTGTGAAGTCATAGAATGGAGGTGTGTTAAGTCACAGAATGGAGGTGTGTGAACTCAGAGAATGGAGGTGTGTGAAGTCACAGAACGGAGATTTGTGAAGTCATAGAATGGAAGTGCGTGAAGTCATAGAATGGATGTTTCTGAAGTAAGAATGAAGGTGTGTGAAGGCATAGAATGGAGGTGTGTGAAGTCAAAATAGAGGTGTGTGAACTCATAGAATGGAAGTGTGAGATCTCATAGAATGGAGGTGTGTGAAGTCATGGAATGGAGGTGTGTGAAGTCAAAGAATGGAGGTGTGTGAAGTCAAACAATAAAGGTGTGTGAAGTCACAGAATGGAGGTGTGTGAAATCACAGAATGTAGGTGTGTGAAGTCAAAAAGGTGGTGTGTAGAGTCACAAATGGAGGTGTGTGAACTCATAGAATGGAGGTGTGTGAAGTCAAAGAATGGAGGTGTGTGAAGTCATCGAATGGAGGTGTGTGAAGTCATGGAATGGAGGTGTGTGAAGTCAAACAATAAAGGTGTGTGAAGTCACAGAATGGAGGTGTGTGATATCACAGAATGGAGGTGTGTGAAGTCAAAAAGGTGTTGTGTAGAGTCACAAATGGAGGTGTGTGAACTCATAGAATGGAGGTGTGTGAAGTCAAACAATGGAGGTGTGTGAAGTCATCGAATGGAGGTGTGTGAAGTCATGGAATGGAGGTGTGTGAAGGCACAGAATGGAGGTGTGTGAAGTCATAGAATGGAGCTGTGTGAAGTCAGAATGGAGGTGTGTGAAGTCATAGAATGGAGGTGTGTGAAGTCAGAATGGAGGTGTGTGAAATCATAGAATGGAGGTGTGTGAAGTCACAGTATGGAGGTGTGTGAAGTCATAAAATGAAGCTGTTTGAAGTGAGAATTGAGGTGTGTGAAGTCACAGAATGGAGGTGTGTGAAGTCATAGAAAGGAATTGTGTGAAGTCATAGAATGGAGGTGTGTGAAGTCATAAAATGAAGCTGTTTGAAGTGAGAATTGAGGTGTGTGAAGTCACAGAATGGAGGTGTGTGAACTCACAATGGAGGTGTGTGAAGTCACAGAACGGATGTGTGAAGTCATAGAATGGAGGTGTGTGAAGTCATAGAATGGAGGTGTGTGAAGTCATAATGGACGTGTGTGAAGTCACAGAATTGAGGTGTGTGAAGTCACTGAATGGAGGTGTGTGAAGTCAAAGAATGGAGGTGTGTGAAGTCATAGAATGGAGGTGTGTGATCATAGAATGGATGTTTGTGAAGTAAGAATGAAGGTGTGTTAAGTCATAGAATGGAGGTGTGTGAAGGCACAGAATGGAGGTGTGTGAAGTCATAGAATGGAGCTGTGTGAAGTCATAATGGAGGTGTGTGAAGTCATAGAATGGAGGTGTGTGAACTCACAATGGAGGTGTGTGAAGTCAAAGAATGGAGGTGTGTGAAGTCATAGAAAGGAATTGTGTGAAGTCATAGAATGGAGGTGTGTGAAGCCAGAATTGAGGTGTGTGAAGTCACAGAATTGAGGTGTGTGAACTCAGAATGGAGGTGTGTGAAGACACAGAATGGAGGTTTGTGAAGTCATAGAATGGAGGTGTGTGAAGTCATAGAATGGATGTTTCTGAAGTAGAATGAAGGTGTGTGAAGTCACAGAATGGAGGTGTGTGAAGTCAAAATGGAGGTGTGCGAACTCATAAAATGGAGATGTGTGAAGTCATGGAATGGAGGAGTGTGAAGTCCAAAAATGGAGGTGTGTGAAGTTAAACAATGGTGGTGTGTGAAGTCACAGAATGGCGGTGTGTGAAGTCAACGAATGGAAGTGTGTGAAGTCAAAATGGAGGTGTGTGAAGTCACAGAATGGAGGTGTGTGAGGTCACAGAATGGAGGTGTGTGAAGTCATAGAATGGAGGTGTGTGAAGTCACAGAATGGAGATGTGTGAAGTCACAGAATGGCGGTGTTTGAAGTCACAGATTGGAGGTGTGTGAAGTCAAAGAATGGAGGTGTGTGAACTCACAATGGAGGTGTGTGAAGTCCCAGAATGGAGGTGTGTGGAGTCAAACAATAAAGGTGTGTCAAGTCACAGAATGGAGGTCTGTGAAGTCATAGAATGGAGGTGTGTTAAGTCACAGAATGGAGGTGTGTGAACTCAGAATGGAGGTGTGTGAACTCAGAATGGAGGTGTGTGAAGTCACAGAACGGAGATTTGTGAAGTCATAGAATGGAAGTGCGTGAAGTCATAGAATGGATGTTTCTGAAGTAAGAATGAAGGTGTGTGAAGGCATAGAATGGAGGTGTGTGAAGTCAAAATAGAGGTGTGTGAACTCATAGAATGGAGGTGTGAGATCTCATAGAATGGAGGTGTGTGAAGTCATGGAATGGAGGTGTGTGAAGTCAAAGAATGGAGGTGTGTGAAGTCAAACAATAAAGGTGTGTGAAGTCACAGAATGGAGGTGTGTGAAATCACAGAATGTAGGTGTGTGAAGTCAAAAAGGTGGTGTGTAGAGTCACAAATGGAGGTGTGTGAACTCATAGAATGGAGGTGTGTGAAGTCAAAGAATGGAGGTGTGTGAAGTCATCGAATGGAGGTGTGTGAAGTCATGGAATGGAGGTGTGTGAAGTCACAGAGTGGAGGTGTGTGAACTCAGAATGGAGTTGTGTGAAGTCAAGGAATGGAGGTGTGTGAAGTCAGAATGGAGGTGTGTGAAGTCATACAATGGAGGTATGTGAAGTCACAGAATGGAGGTGTGTGAAGTCATAGAATGGAGGTGTGTGAAATCATAGAATGGAGGTGTGGGAAATCAGAGAATGGAGCTGTGTGAAGTCAGAATTGAGGTGTGCGAAGTCACAGAATGGAGGTGTGTGCAGTCATTTTATGGAGCTATGTGAAGTCAGAATGGAGGTGTGTAAAGTCAAAGAATGGAGGTGTGTGAACTCAGAATGGAGGTGTGTGAAGTCACAGAATCTAGGTGTGGGAAGTCATAGAATGGAGGTGTGTGAACTCATAATGGAGGCGTGAGAAATCACAGAATTGTGGTGTGTGAAGTCACAGAATGGAGGTGTGTGAAGTCATAGAATGGAGGTGTGTGAAATCATAGAATGGAGGTGTGGGAAATCAGAGAATGGAGCTGTGTGAAGTCAGAATTGTGGTGTGCGAAGTCACAGAATGGAGGTGTGTGAAGTCATAGAATGGAGGTGTGTGAAATCATAGAATGGAGGTGTGGGAAATCAGAGAATGAAGCTGTGTGAAGTCAGAATGGAGGTGTGTAAAGTCAAAGAATGGAGGTGTGTGAACTCAGAATGGAGGTGTGTGAAGTCACAGAATCTAGGTGTGTGAAGTCATAGAATGGAGGTGTGGGAAGTCATAGAATGGAGGTGTGTGAACTCATAATGGAGGCGTGAGAAATCACAGAATTGTGGTGTGTGAAGTCACAGAATGGAGGTGTGTGAAGTCATAGAATGGAGGTGTGTGAAGTCAGAACGGAGGTGTGTGAACTCAGATTGGAGGTGTGGGAAGTCATAATGGAGGTGTGCGAATTTATAGAATGATGGTGTGTGAAGTCACAGAATGGAGGGGTGTGAAGTCAAAGAATGGAGGTGTGTGAAGTCATAGAATGGAGGTGTGTGAAGTCATAGAATGGAGGGGTGTGAAGTCATAGAATGGAGGTGTGTGAAGTCACAGAATGATGGTGCGTTAAGTCACAGGATGGAGGTTTGTGAACTCAGAATATAGGTGTATGAAGTCAGAGAATGGAGGTGTGGGAAGTCATAGAATGGAGTTGTGTGAAGTCACAGAATGGAGGTGTGTGAATTAATAGAATGTAGGTGTGAGAAATCATAGAATGGAGGTGTGTGAAGTCACAGAATGGAAGTGTGTGAAGTCACAGAATGGAGGTGTGTGAAGTCAAAGAATGGAGGTGTTTGAAGTCATAGAATGGAATTGTGTGAAGTCATAGAATGGAGGTGTGTGAAGTGAGATTTGAGGTGTGTGAAGTCACAGAATGGAGGTGTGTGAACTCAGAATGGAGGTGTGTGAATTCACAGAATGGAGGTTTGTGAAGTCATAGAATGGAGGTGTGTGAAGTCATAGAATGGATGTTTGTGAAGTATAATAAAGATGTGTGAACTCATAGAATGGAGGTTTGTGAAGTCAAAATGGAGGTGTGTGAAGTCCAAGAATACAGGTGTGTGAAGTCAAACAATGGTGGTGTGTGAAGTCAGAGAATGCAGGTGTGTTAAGTCAAAGAATGGAAGTGTGTGAAGTCAAAATGGAGGTGTGTGAAGTCACCGAATGTAGGTGTGCGAAGTCACACAATGAAGGTGTTTGAAGTCAAAATTTTGGTATGTGAAGTCACAAATGGAGGTGTCTGAAGTCAGAATGCAGCTGTGTGAAGTCATTGAATGGAGGTGTGTGAAGTCAGAATGGAGGTGTGTGAACTCATAGAATGGAGTGTGTGAAGTCACAATGGGGGTGTGTGAAGTCATAGAATGGGGGTGTGTGAAGTCAAATTGGAGGTGTGTGAAATCACAGAATGGAAGTGTGTCAACTCACAAATGAGGAGTGTGAAGTCATAGATTGGAAGTGCGTGAAGTCATAGAATGGATGTTTCTGAAGTAAGAATGAAGGTGTGTGAAGTCATAGAATGGAGGTGTGTGAAGTCAAAATGGAGGTGTGTGAACTCATAGAATGGAGGTGTGTGAACTCATAGAATGGAGGTGTGTGAAGTCATGGAATGGAGGGGTGTGAAGTCAATGAATGGAGGTGTGTGAAGTCAAACAATAAAGGTGTGTGAAGTCACAGAATGGATGTGTGTGAAATCACAGAATGGAGGTGTGTGAAGTCAAAAAGGTGTTGTGTAGAGTCACAATTGGAGGTGTGTGAACTCATAGAATGGAGGTGTGTGAAGTCAAAGAATGGAGGTGTGTGAAGTCATCGAATGGAGGTGTGTGAAGTCATGGAGTGGAGGTGTGTGAAGTCACAGAATGGAGGTGTGTGAAGTCAGAATGGAGTTTTGTGAAGTCATAGAATGGAGGTGTGTGAAGTCAGAATGGAGGTGTGTGAAGTCATAGAATGGAGGTGTGTGAAGTCAGAATGGAGGTGTGTGAACTCATGGAATGGAGAGTGTGAAGTCACAATTGAGGTGTGTGAAGTCACAGAATGGAGGTGTGTGAAGTCATAGAATGGAGGTGTGTGAAGTCATAGAATGGATGTTTGTTAAGTAAGAATGAAGGTGTGTTAAGTCATAGAATGGAGGTGTGTGAAGGCACAGAATGGAGGAGTGTGAAGTCATAGAATGCAGCTGTGTGAAGTCAGAATGTAGGTGTGTGAAGTCACAGAATGGAGGTGTGTGAACTCAGAATGGAGGTGTGTGAAGTCACAGAATGGAGGTGTGTTATGTCACAGAACGGAGGTGTTGGAACTCAGAATGGAGGTATATGAAGTCCAGAATGGAGGTGTGTGAAGACATACAATGGAGGTGTGTGAAATCATAGAATGGAGGTGTGGGAAGTCAGAGAATGGAGCTGTGTGAAGTCAGAATGGAGGTGTGCGAAGTCACAGAATGGAGGTGTGTGAAGTTATTATATGAAGCTGTGTGAAGTCAGAACTGAGGTGTGTGAACTCAGATTGGAGGTGGGGGAAGTCACAATGGAGGTGTGTGAAGTTATAGAATGGCGGTGTTTGAAGTCACAGAATGGAGGGGTGTGAAATCAAAGACTGGAGGTGTGTGAAGTCATAGAATGGAGGTGTGTGAAGTCATAGAATGGAGGTGTGTGAAGTAACAGAATGAAGGTGTGTTAAGTCACAGAACGGAGGTGTGTGAACTCAGAATGGAGGTGTGTGAATTCCCAGAATTGAGGTGTGGGAAGTCATAGAATTGAGTTGTGTGAAGTCACAGAATGGAGATGTGTGAATCCATAGAATATAGGTGTGTGAAGTCATAGAATGGAGGTGTGTGAAGTCACAGAATGGAGGTGTGCGAAGTCACAGAATGGAAGTGTGTGAAGTCACAGAATGGAGGTGTGTGAACTCACAATGGAGGTGTGTGAAGTCACAGAATGGAAGTGTGTGAAGTCAAAGAATGGAGGTGTGTGAACTGACAATGGAGGTGTGTGAAGTCAAAGAATGGAGGTGTGTGAAGTCATAGAATGGAAGTGTGTGAAGTCATAGAATGCAGGTGTGTGAAGTCAAAATGGAGGTGTGTGAACTCATAAACTGGAGATGTGTGAAGTCATGGAATGTAGGTGTGTGAAGTCATGGAATGGAAGTGTGTGAAGTAAAACTGGAGGTGTGTGAAGTCACAGAATGAAGGTGTGTGAAGTCCCAGAATGGAGGTGTGTGAAGTCATAGAATGGAGGTGTGTGAAGTCACAGAATGGAGGTGTGTGAAGTCAAAATTGAGCTGTGTGAACTCATAGAATGGAGGTGTGTGAACTCATAGAATGGAAGTGTGTGAAGTCATGGAATGGAGGTGTGTGAAGTCAAAGAATGGAGGTGTGTAGTCATAGAATGGAGGTGTGTGAAGTCACAGAATGGAGGTGTGTAAAGTCACAGAATGGAGGTGTGTGAAGTCACAGAATGGAGGTGTGTAAAGTCACAGAATTGAGGTGTGTGAAGTCACAGAATGGAGGTGTGTGAAGTCACAGAATGGAGGTGTGTGAAGTCATAGAATGGAGGTGAGTGAAGTCACAGAATGGAGGAGTGTGAAGTCACAGAATGGAGGTGTGTGAAGTCACAGAATGGAGGTGTGTGAAGTCAAAATGGAGGTGTAAGAACTCATAGAATGGAGGTGTGTGAACTCATAGAATGGAGGTGTGTGAAGTCATGGAATGGAGATGTGTGAAGTCACAGAATGGAGGTGTGTGAAGTCATAGAATGGAGGTGTGTGAAGTCATAGAATGGATGTTTCTGAAGTAAGAATGAAGGTGTGTGAAGTCATAGAATGGAGGTGTGTGAAGTCAAAATGGAGGTGTGTGAACTCATAGAATGAAGGTCTGAGAACTCATAGAATGGAGGTGTGTGAAGTCATGGAATAAAGGTGTGTGAAGTCAAAGAATGCAGGTGTGTGAAGTCAAACAATAAAGGTGTGTGAAGTCACAGAATGGAGGTGTGTGAAATCACAGAATGGAGGTGTGTGAAGTCAAAAATGTGCTGTGTAGAGTCACAAATGGAGGTGTGTGAAGTCAAAGAATGGAGGTGTGTGAAGTCATAGAATGGGAGTGTGTGAAGTCATAGAATGCAGGTGTGTGAAGTCAAAATGGAGGTGTGCGAACTCAAAAAATGGAGATGTGTGAAGTCATGGAATGTAGGTGTGTGAAGTCCAAAAATGGAGGTGTGTGAAGTCAAACAATGGTGGTGTGTGAAGTCACAGAATGGAGGTGTGTGAAGTCAAAGAATGGAAGTGTGTGAACTAAAACTGGAGGTGTGTGAAGTCACAGAATGAAGGTGTGTGAAGTCACAGAATGGAGGTATGTGAAGTCATAGAATGGAGGTGTATGAAGTCACAGAATGGAGGTGTGTGAAGTCACAGAATGGAGGTGAGTGAAGTCACAGAATGGAGGTGTGTGAAGTCAAAATGGAGGTGTGTGAACTCATAGAATGGAGGTGTGTGAACTCATAGAATGGAAGTGTGTGAAGTCATGGAATGGAGGTATGTGAAGTCAAAGAATGGCGGTGTGTGAAGTCATAGAATGGAGGTGTGTGAAGTCACAGAATGGAGGTGTGTAAAGTCACATAATGGAGGTGTGTGAAGTCACAGAATGGAGGTGTGTGAAGTCACAGAATGGAGGTGTGTAAAGTCACAGAATTGAGGTGTGTGAAGTCACAGAATGGAGGTGTGTGAAGTCACAGAATGGAGGTGTGTGAAGTCAAAATGGAGGTGTGTGAACTCATAGAATGGAGGTGTGTGAACTCATAGAATGAAAGTGTGTGAAGTCTTGGAATGAAGGTGTGTGAAGTCACAGAATGGAGGTGTGTGAAGTCATAGAATGGAGGTGAGTGAAGTCACAGAATGGAGGTGTGTGAAGTCACAGAATGGAGGTGAGTGAAGTCAAAATGGATGTGTGTGAACTCATAGAATGGAGGTGTCTGAACTCATAGAATGGAGGTGTGTGAAGTCATGGAATGGAGGTGTGTGAAGTCAAAGAATGGAGGGGTGTGAACTCAAACAAAAACGGTGTGTATAGTCAGAGAATGGAGGTGTGTGAAATCAGAGAATGGAGGTGTGTGAAGTCAAAAAGATGGTGTGTACAGTCACAAATGAAAGTGTGTGAACTCGTAGAATGGAGGTGTGTGAAGTCAAAGAATGGAGGTGTGTGAAGTCATGGAATGGAGGTGTGTGAAGTCACAGAATGGAGGTGTGTGAAGTCATAGAATGGAGGTGTGTGAAGTCATAGAATGGATGTTTCTGAAGTAAGAATGAAGGTGTGTGAAGTCATAGAATGGAGGGGTGTGAAGTCAAAATGGAGGTGTGTGAACACAAAGAATGAAGGTCTGAGAACTCATAGAATGGAGGTGTGTGAAGTCATGGAATAAAGGTGTGTGAAGTCAAAGAATGCAGGTGTGTGAAGTCAAACAATAAAGGTGTGTGAAGTCACAGAATGGAGGTGTGTGAAATCACAGAATGGAGGTGTGTGAAATCACAGAATGGAGGTGTGTGAAGTCAAAAAGGTGCTGTGTAGAGTCACAAATGGAGGTGTGTGAACTCATAGAATGGAGGTGTGTGAAGTCAAAGTATGGAGGTGTGTGAAGTCATAGAATGGAGCTGTGTGAAGTCAGAATGGAGGTGTGTGAAGTCATAAAATGGAGGTGTGTGAAGTCAGAATGGAGGTGTGTGAAATCATAGAATGGATGTGTGTGAAGTCACAGTATGGAGGTGTGTGAAGTCATAGAATGAAGCTCTGTGAAGTGAGAATTGAGGTGTGTGAAGTCACAGAATGGAGGTGTGTGAACTCAGAATGGAGGTGTGTGAAGTCACAGAACGGAGGTGTGAAGTCATAGAATGGAGGTGTGTGAAGTCATAGAATGGAGGTGTGTGAACTCAGAATAGAGGTGTGTGAATTCCCAGAATTGAGGTGTGGGAAGTCATAGAATTGAGTTGTGTGAAGTCACAGAATGGAGAAGTGTGAATTCATAGAATATAGGTGTGTGAAGTCATAGAATGGAGGTGTGTGAAGTCACAGAATGGAGGTGTGCGAAGTCACAGAATGGAAGTGTGTGAAGTCACAGAATGGAGGTGTGTGAACTCACAATGGAGGTGTGTGAAGTCACAGAATGGAAGTGTGTGAAGTCACAGAATGGAGGTGTGTGAACTGACAATGGAGGTGTGTGAAGTCAAAGAATGGAGGTGTGTGAAGTCATAGAATGGAAGTGTGTGAAGTCATAGAATGCAGGTGTGTGAAGTCAAAATGGAGGTGTGCGAACTCATAAAATGGAGATGTGTGAAGTCATGGAATGTAGGTGTGTGAAGTCCAAAAATGGAGGTGTGTGAAGTCAAACAATGGTGGTGTGTGAAGTCACAGAATGGAGGTGTGTGAAGTCAAAGAATTGAAGTGTGTGAAGTAAATCTGGAAGTGTGTGAAGTCACAGAATGAAGGTGTGTGAAGTCACAGAATGGAGGTGTGTGAAGTCATAGAATGGAGGTGTGTGAAGTCACAGAATGGAGGTGTGTGAAGTCACAGAATGGGGTGAGTGAAGTCACAGAATGGAGGTGTGTGAAGTCAAAATGGAGGTGTGTGAACTCATAGAATGGAGGTGTGTGAACTCATAGAATGGAAGTGTGTGAAGTCATGGAATGGAGGTGTGTGAAGTCAAAGAATGGAGGTGTGTGAAGTCATAGAATGGAGGTGTGTGAAGTCACAGAATGGAGGTGTGTAAAGTCACAGAATGGAGGTGTGTGAAGTCACAGAATGGAGGTGTGTGAAGTCACAGAATGGAGGTGTGTAAAGTCAGAGAATGGAGGTGTGTGAAGTCACAGAATGGAGGTGTGTGAAGTCACAGAATGGAGGTGTGTGAAGTCACAGAATGGAGGTGTGTGAACTCATAGAATGGAGGTGTGTGAACTCATAGAATGGAAGTGTGTGAAGTCATGGAATGAAGGTGTGTGAAGTCACAGAATGGAGGTGTGTGAAGTCATAGAATGGAGGTGAGTGAAGTCACAGAATGGAGGTGTGTGAAGTCACAGAATGGAGGTGTGTGAAGTCACAGAATGGAGGTGTGTGAAGTCAAAATGGAGGTGTGTGAACTCATAGAATGGAGGTGTGTGAACTCATAGAATGGAAGTGTGTGAAGTCATGGAATGGAGGTGTGTGAAGTCAAAGAATGGAGGTGTGTGAAGTCAAACAAAAATGGTGTGTATAGTCACAGAATGGAGGTGTGTGAAATCACAGAATGGAGGTGTGTGAAGTAAAAAAGATGGTGTGTACAGTCACAAATGCAGGTGTGTGAACTCGTAGAATGGAGGTGTGTTAAGGCAAAGAATGGAGGTGTGTGAAGTCATGGAATGGAGGTGTGTGAAGTCACAGAATGGAGGTGTGTGAAGTCATAGAATGGAGGTGTGTGAAGTCATAGAATGGATGTTTCTGAAGTAAGAATGAAGGTGTGTGAAGTCATAGAATGGAGGTGTGTGAAGTCAAAATGGAGGTGTGTGAACTCATAGAATGAAGGTCTGAGAACTCATAGAATGGAGGTGTGT
Source organism: Megascapheus bottae (assembly GCA_024803745.1). Taxonomy (NCBI): domain Eukaryota; kingdom Metazoa; phylum Chordata; class Mammalia; order Rodentia; family Geomyidae; genus Megascapheus; species Megascapheus bottae. The sequence goes on from JANJXV010000426.1 coordinate 824,892, forward strand.
GAAGTCATGGAATAAAGGTGTGTGAAGTCAAAGAATGCAGGTGTGTGAAGTCAAACAATAAAGGTGTGTGAAGTCACAGAATGGAGGTGTGTGAAATCACAGAATGGAGGTGTGTGAAGTTAAAAAGGTGCTGTGTAGAGTCACAAATGGAGGTGTGTGAAGTCAAAGAATGGAGGTGTGTGAAGTCATCGAATGGAGGTGTGTGAAGTCATGGAATGGAGGTGTGTGAAGTCACAGAACGGAGGTGTGAAGTCATAGAATGGAGGTGTGTGAAGTCATAGAATGGAGGTGTGTGAACTCAGAATAGAGGTGTGTGAATTCCCAGAATTGAGGTGTGGGAAGTCATAGAATTGAGTTGTGTGAAGTCACAGAATGGAGAAGTGTGAATTCATAGAATATAGGTGTGTGAAGTCATAGAATGGAGGTGTGTGAAGTCACAGAATGGAGGTGTGCGAAGTCACAGAATGGAAGTTTGTGAAGTCACAGAATGGAGGTGTGTGAACTCACAATGGCAGTGTGTGAAGTCACAGAATGGAAGTGTGTGAAGTCACAGAATGGAGGTGTGTGAACTGACAATGGAGGTGTGTGAAGTCAAAGAATGGAGGTGTGTGAAGTCATAGAATGGAAGTGTGTGAAGTCATAGAATGCAGGTGTGTGAAGTCAAAATGGAGGTGTGCGAACTCATAAAATGGAGATGTGTGAAGTCATGGAATGTAGGTGTGTGAAGTCCAAAAATGGAGGTGTGTGAAGTCAAACAATGGTGGTGTGTGAAGTCACAGAATGGAGGTGTGTGAAGTCAAAGAATTGAAGTGTGTGAAGTAAAACTGGAAGTGTGTGAAGTCACAGAATGAAGGTGTGTAAAGTCACAGAATGGAGGTGTGTGAAGTCATAGAATGGAGGTGTGTGAAGTCACAGAATGGAGGTGTGTGAAGTCACAGAATGAAGGTGTGTGAAGTCACAGAATGGAGGTGTGTGAAGTCACAGAATGGAGGTGTGTAAAGTCACAGAATGGAGGTGTGTGAAGTCACAGAATGGAGGTGTGTAAAGTCACAGAATGGAGGTGTGTGAAGTCAGAGAATGGAGGTGTGTGAAGTCACAGAATGGAGGTGTGTAAAGTCAGAGAATGGAGGTGTGTGAAGTCACAGAATGGAGGTGTGTGAAGTCACAGAATGGAGGTGTGTGAAGTCACAGAATGGAGGTGTGTGAACTCATAGAATGGAGGTGTGTGAACTCATAGAATGGAAGTGTGTGAAGTCATGGAATGAAGGTGTGTGAAGTCACAGAATGGAGTTGTGTGAAGTCATAGAATGGAGGTGAGTGAAGTCACAGAATGGAGGTGTGTGAAGTCACAGAATGGAGGTGTGTGAAGTCACAGAATGGAGGTGTGTGAAGTCAAAATGGAGGTGTGTGAACTCATAGAATGGAGGTGTGTGAACTCATAGAATGGAAGTGTGTGAAGTCATGGAATGGAGGTGTGTGAAGTCAAAGAATGGAGGTGTGTGAAGTCAAACAAAAATGGTGTGTATAGTCACAGAATGGAGGTGTGTGAAATCACAGAATGGAGGTGTGTGAAGTAAAAAAGATGGTGTGTACAGTCACAAATGCAGGTGTGTGAACTCGTAGAATGGAGGTGTGTTAAGGCATAGAATGGAGGTGTGTGAAGTCATGGAATGGAGGTGTGTGAAGTCACAGAATGGAGGTGTGTGAAGTCATAGAATGGAGGTGTGTGAAGTCATAGAATGGATGTTTCTGAAGTAAGAATGAAGGTGTGTGAAGTCATAGAATGGAGGTGTGTGAAGTCAAAATGGAGGTGTGTGAACTCATAGAATGAAGGTCTGAGAACTCATAGAATGGAGGTGTGTGAAGTCATGGAATAAAGGTGTGTGAAGTCAAAGAATGCAGGTGTGTGAAGTCAAACAATAAAGGTGTGTGAAGTCACAGAATGGAGGTGTGTGAAATCACAGAATGGAGGTGTGTGAAGTTAAAAAGGTGCTGTGTAGAGTCACAAATGGAGGTGTGTGAACTCATAGAATGGAGGTGTGTGAAGTCAAAGAATGGAGGTGTGTGAAGTCATCGAATGGAGGTGTGTGAAGTCATGGAATGGAGGTGTGTGAAGGCACAGAATGGAGGTGTGTGAAGTAAAAGAATGGAGGTGTGTGAAGTCAAAGAATGGAAGTGTGTGAAGTCATAGAATGCAGGTGTGTGACGTCAAAATGGAGGTGTGCGAACTCATAAAATGGAGATGTGTGAAGTCATGGAATGTAGGTGTGTGAAGTCCAAAATGGAGGTGTGTGAAGTCAAACAATGGTGGTGTGTGAAGTCACAGAATGGAGGTGTGTGAAGTCAAAGAATGGAAGTGTGTGAACTAAAACTGGAGGTGTGTGAAGTCACAGAATGAAGGTGTGTGAAGTCACAGAATGGAGGTGTGTGAAGTCATAGAATGGAGGTGTGTGAAGTCACAGAATGGAGGTGTGTGAAGTCAAAATGGAGGTGTGTGAACTCATAGAATGGAGGTGTGTGAACTCATAGAATGGAAGTGTGTGAAGTCATGGAATGGAGGTGTGTAAAGTCACAGAATGGAGGTGTGTGAAGTCCCAGAATGGAGGTGTGTGAAGGCACAGAATGGAGGTGTGTAAAGTCACAGAATGGAGGTGTGTGAAGTCACAGATTGGAGGTGTGTGGAGTCACAGAATGGAGGTGTGTGAAGTCAAAATGGAGGTGTGTGAACTCATAGAATGGAGGTGTGTGAACTCATAGAATGGAAGTGTGTGAAGTCTTGGAATGAAGGTGTGTGAAGTCACAGAATGGAGCTGTGTGAAGTCATAGAATGGAGGTGAGTGAAGTCACAGAATGGAGGTGTGTGAAGTCACAGAATGGAAGTGTGTGAAGGCAAAATGGAGGTGTGTGAACTCATAGAATGGAGGTGTGTGAACTCATAGAATGGAGGTGTGTGAAGTCATGGAATGGAGTTGTGTGAAGTCAAAGAATGGAGGTGTGTGAACTCAAACAAAAATGGTGTGTATAGTCACAGAATGGAGGTGTGTGAAATCACAGAATGGAGGTGTGTGAAGTCAAAAAGATGGTGTGTACAGTCACAAATGAAAGTGTGTGAACTCGTAGAATGGAGGAGTATGAAGTCAAAGAATGGAGGTGTGTGAAGTCATGGAATGGAGGTGTGTGAAGTCACAGAATGGAGGTGTGTGAAGTCATAGAATGGAGGTGTGTGAAGTCATAGAATGGATGTTTCTGAAGTAAGAATGAAGGTGTGTGAAGTTATAGAATGGAGGGGTGTGAAGTCAAAATGGAGGTGTGTGAACTCATAGAATGAAGGTCTGAGAACTCATAGAATGGAGGTGTGTGAAGTCATGGAATAAAGGTGTGTGAAGGCACAGAATGGAGGTGTGTGAAGTCATAGAATGGAGCTGTGTGAAGTCAGAATGGAGGTGTGTGAAGTCATAGAATGGAGGTGTGTGAAGTCAGAATGGAGGTGTGTGAAATCATAGAATGGAGGTGTGTGAAGTCACAGTATGGAGGTGTGTGAAGTCATAGAATGAAGCTGTGTGAAGTGAGAATTGAGGTGTGTGAAGTCACAGAATGGAGGTGTGTGAACTCAGAATGGAGGTGTGTGAAGTCATAGAATGGAGGTGTGAAGTCATAGAATGGAGGTGTGTGAAGTCATAGAATGGAGGTGTGTGAAGTCATAATGGAGGTGTGTGAAGTCACAGAATTGAGGTGTGTGAAGTCACTGAATGGAGGTGTGTGAAGTCAAAGAATGGAGGTGTGTGAAGTCACAGAATGGAGGTGTGTGAACTGACAATGGAGGTGTGTGAAGTCAAAGAATGGAGGTGTGTGAAGTCATAGAATGGAAGTGTGTGAAGTCATAGAATGCAGGTGTGTGAAGTCAAAATGGAGGTGTGCGAACTCATAAAATGGAGATGTGTGAAGACATGGAATGTAGGTGTGTGAAGTCCAAAAATGGAGGTGTGTGAAGTCAAACAATGGTGGTGTGTGAAGTCACAGAATGGAGGTGTGTGAAGTCAAAGAATTGAAGTGTGTGAAGTAAAACTGGAAGTGTGTGAAGTCACAGAATGAAGGTGTGTGAAGTCACAGAATGTAGGTGTGTGAAGTCACAGAATGGAGGTGTGTGAAGTCACAGAATGGAGGTGTGTGAAGTCACAGAATGGGGTGAGTGAAGTCACAGAATGGAGGTGTGTGAAGTCAAAATGGAGGTGTGTGAACTCATAGAATGGAGGTGTGTGAACTCATAGAATGGAAGTGTGTGAAGTCATGGAATGGAGGTGTGTGAAGTCAAAGAATGGAGGTGTGTGAAGTCATAGAATGGAGGTGTGTGAAGTCACAGAATGGAGGTGTGTAAAGTCACAGAATGGAGGTGTGTGAAGTCACAGAATGGAGGTGTGTGAAGTCACAGAATGGAGGTGTGTAAAGTCAGAGAATGGAGGTGTGTGAAGTCACAGAATGGAGGTGTGTGAAGTCACAGAATGGAGGTGTGTGAAGTCACAGAATGGAGGTGTGTGAACTCATAGAATGGAGGTGTGTGAACTCATAGAATGGAAGTGTGTGAAGTCATGGAATGAAGGTGTGTGAAGTCACAGAATGGAGGTGTGTGAAGTCATAGAATGGAGGTGAGTGAAGTCACAGAATGGAGGTGTGTGAAGTCACAGAATGGAGGTGTGTGAAGTTAAAAAGGTGCTGTGTAGAGTCACAAATGGAGGTGTGTGAACTCATAGAATGGAGGTGTGTGAAGTCAAAGAATGGAGGTGTGTGAAGTCATCGAATGGAGGTGTGTGAAGTCATGGAATGGAGGTGTGTGAAGGCACAGAATGGAGGTGTGTGAAGTCAAATAATGGAGGTGTGTGAAGTTATAGAATGGAAGTGTGTGAAGTCATAGAATGGAGGTGTGTGAAGTCAAAATGGAGGTGTGCGAACTCATAAAATGGAGATGTGTGAAGTCATGGAATGTAGGTGTGTGAAGTCCAAAAATGGAGGTGTGTGAAGTCAAACAATGGTGGTGTGTGAAGTCACATAATGGAGGTGTGTGAAGTCAAAGAATGGAAGTGTGTGAACTAAAACTGGAGGTGTGTGAAGTCACAGAATGAAGGTGTGTGAAGTCACAGAATGGAGGTGTGTGAAGTCATAGAATGGAGGTGTGCGAAGTCACAGAATGGAGGTGTGTGAAGTCAAAATGGAGGTGTGTGAAATCACAGAATGGAGGTGTGTGAAGTAAAAAAGATGGTGTGTACAGTCACAAATGCAGGTGTGTGAACTCGTAGAATGGAGGTGTGTTAAGTCAAAGAATGGAGGTGTGTGAAGTCATGGAATGGAGGTGTGTGAAGTCACAGAATGGAGGTGTGTGAAGTCATAGAATGGAGGTGTGTGAAGTCATAGAATGGATGTTTCTGAAGTAAGAATGAAGGTGTGTGAAGTCATAGAATGGAGGTGTGTGAAGTCAAAATGGAGGTGTGTGAACTCATAGAATGAAGGTCTGAGAACTCATAGAATGGAGGTGTGTGAAGTCATGGAATAAAGGTGTGTGAAGGCACAGAATGGAGGTGTGTGAAGTCATAGAATGGAGCTGTGTGAAGTCAGAATGGAGGTGTGTGAAGTCATAGAATGGAGGTGTGTGAAGTCAGAATGGAGGTGTGTGAAATCATAGAATGGAGGTGTGTGAAGTCACAGTATGGAGGTGTGTGAAGTCATAGAATGAAGCTGTGTGAAGTGAGAATTGAGGTGTGTGAAGTCACAGAATGGAGGTGTGTGAACTCAGAATGGAGGTGTGTGAAGTCATAGAATGGAGGTGTGAAGTCATAGAATGGAGGTGTGTGAAGTCATAGAATGGAGGTGTGTGAAGTCATAATGGAGGTGTGTGAAGTCACAGAATTGAGGTGTGTGAAGTCACTGAATGGAGGTGTGTGAAGTCAAAGAATGGAGGTGTGTGAAGTCACAGAATGGAGGTGTGTGAACTGACAATGGAGGTGTGTGAAGTCAAAGAATGGAGGTGTGTGAAGTCATAGAATGGAAGTGTGTGAAGTCATAGAATGCAGGTGTGTGAAGTCAAAATGGAGGTGTGCGAACTCATAAAATGGAGATGTGTGAAGACATGGAATGTAGGTGTGTGAAGTCCAAAAATGGAGGTGTGTGAAGTCAAACAATGGTGGTGTGTGAAGTCACAGAATGGAGGTGTGTGAAGTCAAAGAATTGAAGTGTGTGAAGTAAAACTGGAAGTGTGTGAAGTCACAGAATGAAGGTGTGTGAAGTCACAGAATGTAGGTGTGTGAAGTCACAGAATGGAGGTGTGTGAAGTCACAGAATGGAGGTGTGTGAAGTCACAGAATGGGGTGAGTGAAGTCACAGAATGGAGGTGTGTGAAGTCAAAATGGAGGTGTGTGAACTCATAGAATGGAGGTGTGTGAACTCATAGAATGGAAGTGTGTGAAGTCATGGAATGGAGGTGTGTGAAGTCAAAGAATGGAGGTGTGTGAAGTCATAGAATGGAGGTGTGTGAAGTCACAGAATGGAGGTGTGTAAAGTCACAGAATGGAGGTGTGTGAAGTCACAGAATGGAGGTGTGTGAAGTCACAGAATGGAGGTGTGTAAAGTCAGAGAATGGAGGTGTGTGAAGTCACAGAATGGAGGTGTGTGAAGTCACAGAATGGAGGTGTGTGAAGTCACAGAATGGAGGTGTGTGAACTCATAGAATGGAGGTGTGTGAACTCATAGAATGGAAGTGTGTGAAGTCATGGAATGAAGGTGTGTGAAGTCACAGAATGGAGGTGTGTGAAGTCATAGAATGGAGGTGAGTGAAGTCACAGAATGGAGGTGTGTGAAGTCACAGAATGGAGGTGTGTGAAGTCACAGAATGGAGGTGTGTGAAGTCAAAATGGAGGTGTGTGAACTCATAGAATGGAGGTGTGTGAACTCATAGAATGGAAGTGTGTGAAGTCATGGAATGGAGGTGTGTGAAGTCAAAGAATGGAGGTGTGTGAAGTCAAACAAAAATGGTGTGTATAGTCACAGAATGGAGGTGTGTGAAATCACAGAATGGAGGTGTGTGAAGTAAAAAAGATGGTGTGTACAGTCACAAATGCAGGTGTGTGAACTCGTAGAATGGAGGTGTGTTAAGTCAAAGAATGGAGGTGTGTGAAGTCATGGAATGGAGGTGTGTGAAGTCACAGAATGGAGGTGTGTGAAGTCATAGAATGGAGGTGTGTGAAGTCATAGAATGGATGTTTCTGAAGTAAGAATGAAGGTGTGTGAAGTCATAGAATGGAGGTGTGTGAAGTCAAAATGGAGGTGTGTGAACTCATAGAATGAAGGTCTGAGAACTCATAGAATGGAGGTGTGTGAAGTCATGGAATAAAGGTGTGTGAAGTCAAAGAATGCAGGTGTGTGAAGTCAAACAATAAAGGTGTGTGAAGTCACAGAATGGAGGTGTGTGAAATCACAGAATGGAGGTGTGTGAAGTTAAAAAGGTGCTGTGTAGAGTCACAAATGGAGGTGTGTGAACTCATAGAATGGAGGTGTGTGAAGTCAAAGAATGGAGGTGTGTGAAGTCATCGAATGGAGGTGTGTGAAGTCATGGAATGGAGGTGTGTGAAGGCACAGAATGGAGGTGTGTGAAGTCAAATAATGGAGGTGTGTGAAGTTATAGAATGGAAGTGTGTGAAGTCATAGAATGGAGGTGTGTGAAGTCAAAATGGAGGTGTGCGAACTCATAAAATGGAGATGTGTGAAGTCATGGAATGTAGGTGTGTGAAGTCCAAAAATGGAGGTGTGTGAAGTCAAACAATGGTGGTGTGTGAAGTCACATAATGGAGGTGTGTGAAGTCAAAGAATGGAAGTGTGTGAACTAAAACTGGAGGTGTGTGAAGTCACAGAATGAAGGTGTGTGAAGTCACAGAATGGAGGTGTGTGAAGTCATAGAATGGAGGTGTGCGAAGTCACAGAATGGAGGTGTGTGAAGTCAAAATGGAGGTGTGTGAAATCACAGAATGGAGGTGTGTGAAGTAAAAAAGATGGTGTGTACAGTCACAAATGCAGGTGTGTGAACTCGTAGAATGGAGGTGTGTTAAGTCAAAGAATGGAGGTGTGTGAAGTCATGGAATGGAGGTGTGTGAAGTCACAGAATGGAGGTGTGTGAAGTCATAGAATGGAGGTGTGTGAAGTCATAGAATGGATGTTTCTGAAGTAAGAATGAAGGTGTGTGAAGTCATAGAATGGAGGTGTGTGAAGTCAAAATGGAGGTGTGTGAACTCATAGAATGAAGGTCTGAGAACTCATAGAATGGAGGTGTGTGAAGTCATGGAATAAAGGTGTGTGAAGTCAAAGAATGCAGGTGTGTGAAGTCAAACAATAAAGGTGTGTGAAGTCACAGAATGGAGGTGTGTGAAATCACAGAATGGAGGTGTGTGAAGTTAAAAAGGTGCTGTGTAGAGTCACAAATGGAGGTGTGTGAACTCATAGAATGGAGGTGTGTGAAGTCAAAGAATGGAGGTGTGTGAAGTCATCGAATGGAGGTGTGTGAAGTCATGGAATGGAGGTGTGTGAAGGCACAGAATGGAGGTGTGTGAAGTCAAAGAATGGAGGTGTGTGAAGTAAAAGAATGGAAGTGTGTGAAGTCATAGAATGCAGGTGTGTGAAGTCAAAATGGAGGTGTGCGAACTCATAAAATGGAGATGTGTGAAGTCATGGAATGTAGGTGTGTGAAGTCCAAAAATGGAGGTGTGTGAAGTCAAACAATGGTGGTGTGTGAAGTCACAGAATGGAGGTGTGTGAAGTCAAAGAATGGAAGTGTGTGAACTAAAACTGGAGGTGTGTGAAGTCACAGAATGAAGGTGTATGAAGTCACAGAATGGAGGTGTGTGAAGTCATAGAATGGAGGTGTGTGAAGTCACAGAATGGAGGTGTGTGAAGTCAAAATGGAGGTGTGTGAACTCGTAGAATGGAGGTGTGTGAACTCATAGAATGGAAGTGTGTGAAGTCATGGAATGGAGGTGTGTAAAGTCACAGAATGGAGGTGTGTGAAGTCCCAGAATGGAGGTGTGTGAAGGCACAGAATGGAGGTGTGTAAAGTCACAGAATGGAGGTGTGTGAAGTCACAGATTGGAGGTGTGTGGAGTCACAGAATGGAGGTGTGTGAAGTCAAAATGGAGGTGTGTGAACTCATAGAATGGAGGTGTGTGAACTCATAGAATGGAAGTGTGTGAAGTCTTGGAATGAAGGTGTGTGAAGTCACAGAATGGAGCTGTGTGAAATCATAGAATGGAGGTGAGTGAAGTCACAGAATGGAGGTGTGTGAAGTCACAGAATGGAAGTGTGTGAAGTCAAAATGGAGGTGTGTGAACTCATAGAATGGAGGCGTGTGAACTCATACAATGGAGGTGTGTGAAGTCATGGAATGGAGGTGTGTGAAGTCAAAGAATGGAGGTGTGTGAACTCAAACAAAAATGGTGTGTATAGTCACAGAATGGAGGTGTGTGAAATCACAGAATGGAGGTGTGTGAAGTCAAAAAGATGGTGTGTACAGTCACAAATGAAAGTGTGTGAACTCGTAGAATGGAGGAGTATGAAGTCAAAGAATGGAGGTGTGTGAAGTCATGGAATGGAGGTGTGTGAAGTCACAGAATGGAGGTGTGTGAAGTCATAGAATGGAGGTGTGTGAAGTCATAGAATGGATGTTTCTGAAGTAAGAATGAAGGTGTGTGAAGTTATAGAATGGAGGGGTGTGAAGTCAAAATGGAGGTGTGTGAACTCATAGAATGAAGGTCTGAGAACTCATAGAATGGAGGTGTGTGAAGTCATGGAATAAAGGTGTGTGAAGTCAAAGAATGCAGCTGTGTGAAGTCAAAAAATAAAGGTGTGTGAAGTCACAGAATGGAGGTGTGTGAAATCACAGAATGGAGGTGTGTGAAGTCAAAAAGGTGCTGTGTAGAGTCACAAATGGAGGTGTGTGAACTCATAGAATGGAGGTGTGTGAAGTCAAAGTATGGAGGTGTGTGAAGTCATCGAATGGAGGTGTGTGAAGTCATGGAATGGAGGTGTGTGAAGGCACAGAATGGAGGTGTGTGAAGTCATAGAATGGAGCTGTGTGAAGTCAGAATGGAGGTGTGTGAAGTCATAGAATGGAGGTGTGTGAAGTCAGAATGGAGGTGTGTGAAATCATAGAATGGAGGTGTGTGAAGTCACAGTATGGAGGTGTGTGAAGTCATAGAATGAAGCTGTGTGAAGTGAGAATTGAGGTGTGTGAAGTCACAGAATGGAGGTGTGTGAACTCAGAATGGAGGTGTGTGAAGTCATAGAATGGAGGTGTGAAGTCATAGAATGGAGGTGTGTGAAGTCATAGAATGGAGGTGTGTGAAGTCATAATGGAGGTGTGTGAAGTCACAGAATTGAGGTGTGTGAAGTCACTGAATGGAGGTGTGTGAAGTCAAAGAATGGAGGTGTGTGAAGTCATAGAATGGAGGTGTGTGATCATAGAATGGATGTTTGTGAAGTAAGAATGAAGGTGTGTTAAGTCATAGAATGGAGGTGTGTGAAGGCACAGAATGGAGGTGTGTGAAGTCATAGAATGGAGCTGTGTGAAGTCATAATGGAGGTGTGTGAAGTCATAGAATGGAGGTGTGTGAACTCACAATGGAGGTGTGTGAAGTCAAAGAATGGAGGTGTGTGAAGTCATAGAAAGGAGTTGTGTGAAGTCATAGAATGGAGGTGTGTGAAGCCAGAATTGAGGTGTGTGAAGTCACAGAATTGAGGTGTGTGAACTCAGAATGGAGGTGTGTGAAGACACAGAATGGAGGTTTGTGAAGTCATAGAATGGAGGTGTGTGAAGTCATAGAATGGATGTTTCTGAAGTAGAATGAAGGTGTGTGAAGTCACAGAATGGAGGTGTGTGAAGTCAAAATGGAGGTGTGCGAACTCATAAAATGGAGATGTGTGAAGTCATGGAGTGGAGGAGTGTGAAGTCCAAAAATGGTGGTGTGTGAAGTTAAACAATGGTGGTGTGTGAAGTCACCCGAATGGCGGTGTGTGAAGTCAACGAATGGAAGTGTGTGAAGTCAAAATGGAGGTGTGTGAAGTCACAGAATGGAGGTGTGTGAGGTCACAGAATGGAGCTGTGTGAAGTCATAGAATGGAGGTGTGTGAAGTCACAGAATGGAGATGTGTGAAGTCACAGAATGGCGGTGTTTGAAGTCACAGATTGGAGGTGTGTGAAGTCACAGAATGGAGGTGTGTGAACTCACAATGGAGGTGTGTGAAGTCCCAGAATGGAGGTGTGTGAAGTCAAATAATAAAGGTGTGTTAAGTCACAGAATGGAGGTCTGTGAAGTCATAGAATGGAGGTGTGTTAAGTCACAGAATGGAGGTGTGTGAACTCAGAGAATGGAGGTGTGTAAACTCAGAATGGAGGTGTGTGAAGTCACAGAACGGAGATTTGTGAAGTCATAGAATGGAAGTGCGTGAAGTTATAGAATGGATGTTTCTGAAGTAAGAATGAAGGTGTGTGAAGTCATAGAATGGAGGTGTGTGAAGTCAAAATAGAGGTGTGTGAACTCATAGAATGGAGGTGTGAGATCTCGTAGAATGGAGGTGTGTGAAGTCATGGAATGGAGGTGTGTGAAGTCAAAGAATGGAGGTGTGTGAAGTCAAACAATAAAGGTGTGTGAAGTCACAGAATGGAGGTGTGTGAAATCACAGAATGGAGGTGTGTGAAGTCAAAAAGGTGGTGTGTAGAGTCACAAATGGAGGTGTGTGAACTCATAGAATGGAGGTGTGTGAAGTCAAAGAATGGAGGTGTGTGAAGTCACAGAATGGAGGTGTGTAAAGTCAGAGAATGGAGGTGTGTGAAGTCACAGAATGGAGGTGTGTGAAGTCACAGAATGGAGGTGTGTGAAGTCAAAATGGAGGTGTGTGAACTCATAGAATGGAGGTGTGTGAACTCATAGAATGGAAGTGTGTGAAGTCATGGAATGAAGGTGTGTGAAGTCACAGAATGGAGGTGTGTGAAGTCATAGAATGGAGGTGAGTGAAGTCACAGAATGGAGGTGTGTGAAGTCACAGAATGGAGGTGTGTGAAGTCACAGAATGGAGGTGTGTGAAGTCAAAATGGAGGTGTGTGAACTCATAGAATGGAGGTGTGTGAACTCATAGAATGGAGGTGTGTGAAGTCATGGAATGGAGGTGTGTGAAGTCAAAGAATGGAGGTGTGTGAAGTCAAACAAAAATGGTGTGTATAGTCACAGAATGGAGGTGTGTGAAATCAGAGAATGGAGGTGTGTGAAGTAAAAAAGATGGTGTGTACAGTCACAAATGCAGGTGTGTGAACTCTTAGAATGGAGGAGTGTTAAGTCAAAGAATGGAGGTGTGTGAAGTCATGGAATGGAGGTGTGTGAAGTCCAAAAATGGAGGTGTGTGAAGTCAAACAATGGTGGTGTGTGAAGTCACAGAATGGAGGTGTGTGAAGTCAAAGAATGGAAGTGTGTGAACTAAAACTGGAGGTGTGAGAAGTCACAAAATGAAGGTGTGTGAAGTCACAGAATGGAGGTGTGTGAAGTCATAGAATGGAGGTGTGTGAAGTCACAGAATGGAGGTGTGTGAAGTCAAAATTGAGGTGTGTGAAATCACAGAATGGAGGTGTGTGAAGTAAAAAAGATGGTGTGTACAGTCACAAATGCAGGTGTGTGAACTCGTAGAATGGAGGAGTGTTAAGTCAAAGAATGGAGGTGTGTGAAGTCATGGAATGGAGGTGTGTGAAGGCACAGAATGGAGGTGTGTGAAGTCATAGAATGGAGGTGTGTGAAGTCATAGAATGGATGTTTCTGAAGTAAGAATGAAGGTGTGTGAAGTCATAGAATGGAGGTGTGTGAAGTCAAAATGGAGGTGTGTGAACTCATAGAATGAAGGTCTGAGAACTCATAGAATGGAGGTGTGTGAAGTCATGGAATAAATGTGTGTGAAGTCAAAGAATGCAGGTGTGTGAAGTCAAACAATAAAGTTGTGTGAAGTCACAGAATGGAGGTGTGTGAAATAACAGAATGGAGGTGTGTGAAGTTAAAAAGGTGCTGTGTAGAGTCACAAATGGAGGTGTGTGAACTCATAGAATGGAGGTGGGTGAAGTCAAAGAATGGAGGTGTGTGAAGTCATCGAATGGAGGTGTGTGAAGTCATGGAATGGAGGTGTGTGAAGGCACAGAATGGAGGTGTGTGAAGTCAAAGAATGGAGGTGTGTGAAGTCATAGAATGGAAGTGTGTGAAGTCATAGAATGCAGGTGTGTGAAGTCAAAATGGAGGTGTGCGAACTCATAAAATGGAGATGTGTGAAGTCATGGAATGCAGGTGTGTGAAGTCCAAAAATGGAGGTGTGTGAAGTCAAACAATGGTGGTGTGTGAAGTCAAAGAATGGAGGTGTGTGAAGTCAAAGAATGGAAGTGTGTGAACTAAAACTGGAGGTGTGTGAAGTCACAGAATGAACGTGTGTGAAGTCACAGAATGGAGGTGTGTGAAGTCATAGAATGGAGGTGTGTGAAGTCACAGAATGGAGGTGTGTGAAGTCAAAATGGACGTGTGTGAACTCATAGAATGGAGGTGTGTGAACTCATAGAATGGAAGTGTGTGAAGTCATGGAATGGAGGTATGTGAAGTCAAAGAATGGAGGTGTGTGAAGTCATAGAATGGAGGTGTGTGGAGTCCCAGAATGGAGGTGTGTAAAGTCACAGAATTGAGGTGTGTGAAGTCACAGAATGGAGGTGTGTGAAGTCACAGAATGGAGGTGTGTGAAGTCACAGAATGGAGGTGTGTGAAGTCACAGAATGGAGGTGTGTGAAGTCAGAGAATGGAGGTGAGTGAAGTCAAAATGGAGGTGTGTGAACTCATAGAATGGAGGTGTGTGAACTCATAGAATGGAAGTGTGTGAAGTCTTGGAATGAAGGTGTGTGAAGTCACAGAATGGAGCTGTGTGAAGTCATAGAATGGAGGTGAGTGAAGTCATAGAATGGAGGTGTGTGAAGTCACAGAATGGAGGTGTGTGAAGTCAAAATGGAGGTGTGTGAACTCATAGAATGGAGGTGTGTGAACTCATAGAATGGAGGTGTGTGAAGTCATGGAATGGAGGTGTGTGAAGTCAAAGAATGGAGGTGTGTGAACTCAAACAAAAATGGTGTGTATAGTCACAGAATGGAGTTGTGTGAAATCACAGAATGGAGGTGTGTGAAGTCAAAAAGATGGTGTGTACAGTCACAAATGAAAGTGTGTGAACTCGTAGAATGGAGGTGTGTGAAGTCAAAGAATGGAGGTGTGTGAAGTCATGGAATGGAGGTGTGTGAAGTCACAGAATGGAGGTGTGTGAAGTCATAGAATGGAGGTGTGTGAAGTCATAGAATGGATGTTTCTGAAGTAAGAATGAAGGTGTGTGAATTTATAGAATGGAGGGGTGTGAAGTCAAAATGGAGGTGTGTGAACTCATAGAATGAAGGTCTGAGAACTCACAGAATGGAGGTGTGTGAAGTCATGGAATAAAGGTGTGTGAAGTCAAAGAATGCAGCTGTGTGAAGTTAAACAATAAAGTTGTGTGAAGTCACAGAATGGAGGTGTGTGAAATCACAGAATGGAGGTGTGTGAAGTCAAAAAGGTGCTGTGTAGAGACACAAATGGAGGTGTGTGAACTCATAGAATGGAGGTGTGTGAAGTCAAAGTATGCAGATGTGTGAAGTCATCGAATGGAGGTTTGTGAAGTCATGGAATGGAGGTGTGTGAAGGCACAGAATGGAGGTGTGTGAAGTCATAGAATGGAGCTGTGTGAAGTCTGAATGGAGGTGTGTGAAGTCGTAGAATGGAGGTGTGTGAAGTCAGAATGGAGGTGTGTGAAATCATAGAATGGATGTGTGTGAAGTCACAGTACGGAGGTGTGTGAAGTCATAGAATGAAGCTGTGTGAAGTGAGAATTGAGGTGTGTGAAGTCACAGAATGGAGGTGTGTGAACTCAGAATGGAGGTGTGTGAAGTCACAGAACGGAGGTGTGAAGTCATAGAATGGAGGTGTGTGAAGTCATAGAATGGAGGTGTGTGAAGTCATAATGGAGGTGTGTGAAGTCACAGAATTGAGGTGTGTGAAGTCACTGAATGGAGGTGTGTGAAGTCAAAGAATGGAGGTGTGTGAGGTCATAGAATGGAGGTGTGTGATCATAGAATGGATGTTTGTGAAGTAAGAATGAAGGTGTGTTAAGTCATAGAATGGAGGTGTGTGAAGGCACAGAATGGAGGTGTGTGAAGTCATAGAATGGAGCTGTGTGAAGTCATAATGGAGGTGTGTGAAGCCATAGAATGGAGGTGTGTGAAGTCAGAATGGAGGTGTGTGAAGTCATAGAATGGAGGTGTGTGAAGTCAGAATGGAGGTGTGTGAACTCATGGAATGGAGAGTGTGAAGTCACAATTGAGGTGTGTGAAGTCACAGAATGGAGGTGTGTGAAGTCACAGAATGGAAGTGTGTGAAGTCACAGAATGGAGGTGTGTGAAGTCAAAGAATGGAGGTGTGTGAAGTCATAGAATGGAATTGTGTGAAGTCATAGAATGGAGGTGTGTGAACTGAGAATTGAGGTGTGTGAAGTCACAGAATGGAGGTGTGTGAACTCAGAATGGAGGTGTGTGAAGTCACAGAATGGAGGTTTGTGAAGTCATAGAATGGAGGTGTGTGAAGTCATAGAATGGATGTTTGTGAAGTAGAATAAAGATGTGCGAACTCGTAGAATGGAGGTGTGTGAAGTCAAAATGGAGGTGTGTGAAGTCCAAGAATATAGGTGTGTGAAGTCAAACAATGGTGGTGTGTGAAGTCAGAGAATGCAGGTGTGTTAAGTCAAAGAAAGGAAGTGTGTGAAGTCAAAATGGAGGTGTGTGAAGTCACAGAATGTAGGTGTGTGAAGTCACACAATGAAGGGTTTGAAGTCAAAATTTTGGTGTGTGAAGTCACAAATGGAGGTGTCTGAAGTCAGAATGCAGCTGTGTGAAGTCATTGAATGGAGGTGTGTGAAGTCAGAATGGAGGTGTGTGAACTCATAGAATGGACTGTGTGAAGTCACAATGGGGGAGTGTGAAGTCATAGAATGGAGGTGTGTGAAGTCAAATTGGAGGTGTGTGAAATCACAGAATGGAGGTGTGTCAACTCAGAAATGAGGAGTGTGAAGTCATAGATTGGAAGTGCGTGAAGTCATAGAATGGATGTTTCTGAAGTAAGAATGAAGGTGTGTGAAGTCATAGAATGGAGGTGTGTGAAGTCAAAATGGAGGTGTGTGAACTCATAGAATGGAGGTGTGTGAACTCATAGAATGGAGGTGTGTGAAGTCATGGAATGGAGGGGTGTGAAGTCAATGAATGGAGGTGTGTGAAGTCAAACAATAAAGGTGTGTGAAGTCACAGAATGGAGGTGTGTGAAATCACAGAATGGAGGTGTGTGAAGTCAAAAAGGTGTTGTGTAGAGTCACAAATGGAGGTGTGTGAACTCATAGAATGGAGGTGTGTGAAGTCAAAGAATGGAGGTATGTGAAGTCATCGAATGGAGGTGTGTGAAGTCATGGAATGGAGGTGTGTGAAGGCACAGAATGGAGGTGTGTGAAGTCATAGAATGGAGCTGTGTGAAGTCAGAATGGAGGTGTGTGAAGTCATAGAATGGAGATGTGTGAAGTCAGAATGGAGGTGTGTGAAATCATAGAATGGAGGTGTGTGAAGTCACAGTATGGAGGTGTGTGAAGTCATAGAATGAAGCTGTTTGAAGTGAGAATTGAGGTGTGTGAAGTCACAGAATGGAGGTGTGTGAACTCACAATGGAGGTGTGTGAATCACAGAACGGAGGTGTGAAGTCATAGAATGGAGGTGTGTGAAGTCAAAATGGAGGTGTGTGAACTCATAGAATGGAGGTGTGTGAACTCATAGAATGGAGGTGTGTGAAGTCATGGAATGGAGGGGTGTGAAGTCAATGAATGGAGGTGTGTGAAATCAAACAATAAAGGTGTGTGAAGTCACAGAATGGAGGTGTGTGAAATCACAGAATGGAGGTGTGTGATGTCAAAAAGGTGTTGTGTAGAGTCACAATTGGAGGTGTGTGAACTCATAGAATGGAGGTGTGTGAAGTCAAAGAATGGAGGTGTGTGAAGTCATCGAATGGAGGTGTGTGAAGTCATGGAATGGAGGTGTGTGAAGTCACAGAATGGAGGTGTGTGAAGTCAGAATGGAGTTGTGTGAAGTCATAGAATGGAGGTGTGTGAAGTCAGAATGGAGGTGTGTGAAGTCATAGAATGGAGGTGTGTGAAGTCAGAATGGAGGTGAGTGAACTCATGAAATGGAGAGTGTGAAGTCACAATTGAGGTGTGTGAAGTCACAGAATGGAGGTGTGTGAAGTCATAGAATGGAGGTGTGTGAAGTCATAGAATGCAGGTGTGTGAAGTCATAGAATGGATGTTTGTTAAGTAAGAATAAAGGTGTGTTAAGTCATAGAATGGAGGTGTGTGAAGGCACAGAATGGAGGTGTGTGAAGTCATAGAATGCAGCTGTGTGAAGTCAGAATGTAGGTGTGTGAAGTCACAGAATGGAGGTGTGTGAACTCAGAATGGAGGTGTGTTAAGTCACAGAACGGAGGTGTTGGAACTCAGAATGGAGGTGTGTGAAGTCCAGAATGGAGGTGTGTGAAGACATAGAATGGAGGTGTGTGAAATCATAGAATGGAGGTGTGGGAAGTCAGAGAATGGAGCTGTGTGAAGTCAGAATGGAGGTGTGCGAAGTCACAGAATGTAGGTGTGAAGTTATTTTATGGAGCTGTGTGAAGTCAGAACTGAGGTGTGTGAACTCAGATTGGAGGTGGGGGAAGTCACAATGGAGTTGTGTGAAGTTATAGAATGGAGGTGTTTGAAGTCAGAGAATGGAGGGGTGTGAAGTCAAAGACTGGAGGTGTGTGAAGTCATAGAATGGAGGTGTGTGAAGTCATAGAATGGAGGTGTGTGAAGTCATAGAATGGAGGTGTGTGAAGTCACAGAATGAAGGTGCGTTAAGTCACAGAATCGAGGTTTGTGAACTCAGAATGGAGGTGTGTGAAGTCACGGAACGAAGGTGTGTTAAGTCACAGAACGGAGGTGTGTGAACTCATAATGGAGGTGTGTGAATTCCCAGAATTGAGGTGTGGGAAGACATAGAATGGAGTTGTGTGAAGTCACAGAATGGAGATGTGTGAATTCATACAATATAGGTGTTTGAAGTCATAGAATGGAGGTGTGTGAAGTCACAGAATGGAGGTGTGCGAAGTCACAGAATGGAAGTATGTGAAGTCACAGAATGGAGGTGTGTGAACTCACAATGGAGGTGTGTGAAGTCACAGAATGGAAGTGTGTGAAGTCACAGAATGGAGGTGTGTGAACTGACAATGGAGGTGTGTGAAGTCAAAGAATGGAGGTGTGTGAAGTCATAGAATGGAAGTGTGTGAAGTCATAGAATGCAGGTGTGTGAAGTCAAAATGGAGGTGTGCGAACTCATAAAATGGAGATGTGTGAAGTCATGGAATGTAGGTGTGTGAAGTCCAAAAATGGAGGTGTGTGAAGTCAAACAATGGTGGTGTGTGAAGTCGCAGAATGGAGGTGTGTGAAGTCAAAATGGAGGTGTGTGAACTCATAGAATGGAGGTGTGTGAACTCATAGAATGGAAGTGTGTGAAGTCTTGGAATGAAGGTGTGTGAAGTCACAGAATGGAGCTGTGTGAAGTCATAGAATGGAGGTGAGTGAAGTCATAGAATGGAGGTGTGTGAAGTCACAGAATGGAGGTGTGTGAAGTCAAAATGGAGGTGTGTGAACTCATAGAATGGAGGTGTGTGAACTCATAGAATGGAGGTGTGTGAAGTCATGGAATGGAGGTGTGTGAAGTCAAAGAATGGAGGTGTGTGAAGTCAAAAAGATGGTGTGTACAGTCACAAATGAAAGTGTGTGAACTCGTAGAATGGAGGTGTGTGAAGTCAAAGAATGGAGGTGTGTGAAGTCATGGAATGGAGGTGTGTGAAGTCACAGAATGGAGGTGTGTGAAGTCATAGAATGGAGGTGTGTGAAGTCATAGAATGGATGTTTCTGAAGTAAGAATGAAGGTGTGTGAATTTATAGAATGGAGGGGTGTGAAGTCAAAATGGAGGTGTGTGAACTCATAGAATGAAGGTCTGAGAACTCACAGAATGGAGGTGTGTGAAGTCATGGAATAAAGGTGTGTGAAGTCAAAGAATGCAGCTGTGTGAAGTTAAACAATAAAGGTGTGTGAAGTCACAGAATGGAGGTGTGTGAAATCACAGAATGGAGGTGTGTGAAGTCAAAAAGGTGCTGTGTAGAGTCACAAATGGAGGTGTGTGAACTCATAGAATGGAGGTGTGTGAAGTCAAAGTATGCAGATGTGTGAAGTCATCGAATGGAGGTTTGTGAAGTCATGGAATGGAGGTGTGTGAAGGCACAGAATGGAGGTGTGTGAAGTCATAGAATGGAGCTGTGTGAAGTCAGAATGGAGGTGTGTGAAGTCGTAGAATGGAGGTGTATGAAGACAGAATGGAGGTGTGTGAAATCATAGAATGGATGTGTGTGAAATCACAGTACGGAGGTGTGTGAAGTCATAGAATGAAGCTGTGTGAAGTGAGAATTGAGGTGTGTGAAGTCACAGAATGGAGGTGTGTGAACTCAGAATGGAGGTGTGTGAAGTCACAGAACGGAGGTGTGAAGTCATAGAATAGAGGTGTGTGAAGTCATAGAATGGAGGTGTGTGAAGTCATAATGGAGGTGTGTGAAGTCACAGAATTGAGGTGTGTGAAGTCACTGAATGGAGGTGTGTGAAGTCAAAGAATGGAGGTGTGTGAGGTCATAGAATGGAGGTGTGTGATCATAGAATGGATGTTTGTGAAGTAAGAATGAAGGTGTGTTAAGTCATAGAATGGAGGTGTGTGAAGGCACAGAATGGAGGTGTGTGAAGTCATAGAATGGAGCTGTGTGAAGTCATAATGGAGGTGTGTGAAGCCATAGAATGGAGGTGTGTGAAGTCAGAATGGAGGTGTGTGAAGTCATAGAATGGAGGTGTGTGAAGTCAGAATGGAGGTGTGTGAACTCATGGAATGGAGAGTGTGAAGTCACAATTGAGGTGTGTGAAGTCACAGAATGGAGGTGTGAAGTCACAGAATGGAAGTGTGTGAATTCACAGAATGGAGGTGTGTGAAGTCAAAGAATGGAGGTGTGTGAAGTCATAGAATGGAATTGTGTGAAGTCATAGAATGGAGGTGTGTGAACTGAGAATTGAGGTGTGTGAAGTCACAGAATGGAGGTGTGTGAACTCAGAATGGAGGTGTGTGAAGTCACAGAATGGAGGTTTGTGAAGTCATAGAATGGAGGTGTGTGAAGTCATAGAATGGGTGTTTGTGAAGTAGAATAAAGATGTGTGAACTCATAGAATGGAGGTGTGTGAAGTCAAAATGGAGGTGTGTGAAGTCCAAGAATATAGGTGTGTGAAGTCAAACAATGGTGGTGTGTGAAGTCAGAGAATGCAGGTGTGTTAAGTCAAAGAAAGGAAGTGTGTGAAGTCAAAATGGAGGTGTGTGAAGTCACAGAATGTAGGTGTGTGAAGTCACACAATGAAGGGTTTGAAGTCAAAATTTTGGTGTGTGAAGTCACAAATGGAGGTGTCTGAAGTCAGAATGCAGCTGTGTGAAGTCATTGAATGGAGGTGTGTGAAGTCAGAATGGAGGTGTGTGAACTCATAGAATGGACTGTGTGAAGTCACAATGGGGGAGTGTGAAGTCATAGAATGGAGGTGTGTGAAGTCAAATTGGAGGTGTGTGAAATCACAGAATGGAGGTGTGTCAACTCAGAAATGAGGAGTGTGAAGTCATAGATTGGAAGTGCGTGAAGTCATAGAATGGATGTTTCTGAAGTAAGAATGAAGGTGTGTGAAGTCATAGAATGGAGGTGTGTGAAGTCAAAATGGAGGTGTGTGAACTCATAGAATGGAGGTGTGTGAACTCATAGAATGGAGGTGTGTGAAGTCATGGAATGGAGGGGTGTGAAGTCAATGAATGGAGGTGTGTGAAGTCAAACAATAAAGGTGTGTGAAGTCACAGAATGGAGGTGTGTGAAATCACAGAATGGAGGTGTGTGAAGTCAAAAAGGTGTTGTGTAGAGTCACAAATGGAGGTGTGTGAACTCATAGAATGGAGGTGTGTGAAGTCAAAGAATGGAGGTATGTGAAGTCATCGAATGGAGGTGTGTGAAGTCATGGAATGGAGGTGTGTGAAGGCACAGAATGGAGGTGTGTGAAGTCATAGAATGGAGCTGTGTGAAGTCAGAATGGAGGTGTGTGAAGTCATAGAATGGAGGTGTGTGAAGTCAGAATGGAGGTGTGTGAAATCATAGAATGGAGGTGTGTGAAGTCACAGTATGGAGGTGTGTGAAGTCATAGAATGAAGCTGTTTGAAGTGAGAATTGAGGTGTGTGAAGTCACAGAATGGAGGTGTGTGAACTCAAAATGGAGGTGTGTGAATCACAGAACGGAGGTGTGAAGTCATAGAATGGAGGTGTGTGAAGTCAAAATGGAGGTGTGTGAACTCATAGAATGGAGGTGTGTGAACTCATAGAATGGAGGTGTGTGAAGTCATGGATTGGAGGGGTATGAAGTCAATGAATGGAGGTGTGTGAAATCAAACAATAAAGGTGTGTGAAGTCACAGAATGGAGGTGTGTGAAATCACAGAATGGAGGTGTGTGATGTCAAAAAGGTGTTGTGTAGAGTCACAATTGGAGGTGTGTGAACTCATAGAATGGAGGTGTGTGAAGTCAAAGAATAGAGGTGTGTGAAGTCATCGAATGGAGGTGTGTGAAGTCATGGAATGGAGGTGTGTGAAGTCACAGAATGGAGGTGTGTGAAGTCAGAATGGAGTTGTGTGAAGTCATAGAATGGAGGTGTGTGAAGTCAGAATGGAGGTGTGTGAAGTCATAGAATGGAGGTGTGTGAAGTCAGAATGGAGGTGAGTGAACTCATGGAATGGAGAGTGTGAAGTCACAATTGAGGTGTGTGAAGTCACAGAATGGAGGTGTGTGAAGTCATAGAATGGAGGTGTGTGAAGTCATAGAATGCAGGTGTGTGAAGTCATAGAATGGATGTTTGTTAAGTAAGAATAAAGGTGTGTTAAGTCATAGAATGGAGGTGTGTGAAGGCACAGAATGGAGGTGTGTGAAGTCATAGAATGCAGCTGTGTGAAGTCAGAATGTAGGTGTGTGAAGTCACAGAATGGAGGTGTGTGAACTCAGAATGGAGGTGTGTGAAGTCACAGAATGGAGGTGTGTTAAGTCACAGAACGGAGGTGTTGGAACTCAGAATGGAGGTGTGTGAAGTCCAGAATGGAGGTGTGTGAAGACATAGAATGGAGGTGTGTGAAATCATAGAATGGAGGTGTGGGAAGTCAGAGAATGGAGCTGTGTGAAGTCAGAATGGAGGTGTGCGAAGTCACAGAATGGAGGTGTGTGAAGTTATTTTATGGAGCTGTGTGAAGTCAGAACTGAGGTGTGTGAACTCAGATTGGAGGTGGGGGAAGTCACAATGGAGTTGTGTGAAGTTACAGAATGGAGGTGTTTGAAGTCAGAGAATGGAGGGGTGTGAAGTCAAAGAATGGAGGTGTGTGAAGTCATAGAATGGAGGTGTGTGAAGTCACAGAATGGAGGTGTGTGAAGTCATAGAATGGAGGTGTGTGAAGACACAGAATGAAGGTGCGTTAAGTCACAGAATCGAGGTTTGTGAACTCAGAATGGAGGTGTGTGAAGTCACGGAACGAAGGTGTGTTAAGTCACAGAACGGAGGTGTGTGAACTCAGAATGGAGGTGTGTGAATTCCCAGAATTGAGGTGTGGGAAGACATAGAATGGAGTTGTGTGAAGTCACAGAATGGAGATGTGTGAATTCATACAATATAGGTGTGTGAAGTCACAGAATGGAGGTGTGCGAAGTCACAGAATGGAAGTATGTGAAGTCACAGAATGGAGGTGTGTGAACTCACAATGGAGGTGTGTGAAGTCACAGAATGGAAGTGTGTGAAGTCACAGAATGGAGGTGTGTGAACTGACAATGGAGGTGTGTGAAGTCAAAGAATGGAGGTGTGTGAAGTCATAGAATGGAAGTGTGTGAAGTCATAGAATGCAGGTGTGTGAAGTCAAAATGGAGGTGTGCGAACTCATAAAATGGAGATGTGTGAAGTCATGGAATGTAGGTGTGTGAAGTCCAAAAATGGAGGTGTGTGAAGTCAAACAATGGTGGTGTGTGAAGTCACAGAATGGAGGTGTGTGAAGTCAAAGAATGGAAGTGTGTGAAGTAAAACTGGCGGTGTGTGAAGTCACAGAATGAAGGTGTGTGAAGTCACAGAATGGAGGTGTGTGAAGTCATAGAATGGAGGTGTGTGAAGTCACAGAATGCAGGTGTGTGAAGTCACAGAATGGGGTGAGTGAAGTCACAGAATGGAGGTGTGTGAAGTCAAAATGGAGGTGTGTGAACTCATAGAATGGAGGTGTGTGAACTCATAGAATGGAAGTGTGTGAAGTCATGGAATGGAGGTGTGTGAAGTCAAAGAATGGAGGTGTGTGAAGTCATAGAATGGACGTGTGTGAAGTCACAGAATGGAGGTGTGTAAAGTCACAGAATGGAGGTGTGTGAATTCACAGAATGGAGGTGTGTGAAGTCACAGAATGGAGGTGTGTAAAGTCACAGAATGGAGGTGTGTGAAGTCACAGAATGGAGGTGTGTGAAGTCACAGAATGGAGGTGTGTGAAGTCAAAATGGAGGTGTGTGAACTCATAGAATGGAGGTGTGTGAACTCATAGAATGGAAGTGTGTGAAGTCATGGAATGAAGGTGTGTGAAGTCACAGAATGCAGGTGTGTGAAGTCATAGAATGGAGGTGAGTGAAGTCACAGAATGGACGTGTGTGAAGTCACAGAATGGAGGTGTGTGAAGTCACAGAATGGAGGTGTGTGAAGTCAAAATGGAGGTGTGTGAACTCATAGAAAGGAGGTGTGTGAACTCATAGAATGGAGGTGTGTGAAGTCATGGAATGGAGGTGTGTGAAGTCAAAGAATGGAGGTGTGTGAAGTCAAACAAAAATGGTGTGTGAAGTCACAGAATGGAGGTGTGTAAAGTCACAGAATGGAGGTGTGTGAAGTAAAAAAGATGGTGTGTACAGTCACAAATGCACGTGTGTGAACTCGTAGAATGGAGGTGTGTTAAGTCAAAGAATGGAGGTGTGTGAAGTCATGGAATGGAGTTGTGTGAAATCACAGAATGGAGGTGTGTGAAGTCATAGAATGGAGGTGTGTGAAGTCATAGAATGGATGTTTCTGAAGTAAGAATGAAGGTGTGTGAAGTCATAGAATGGAGGTGTGTGAAGTCAAAATGGAGGTGTGTGAACTCATAGAATGAAGGTCTGAGAACTCATAGAATGGAGGTGTGTGAAGTCATGGAATAAAGG